>JARACY010001306.1:0-61487 GCA_029255725.1 Scrobipalpa atriplicella | reverse complement strand
CTCTGAGCTCCTGAAAGATTTTGACTACGGTTCAAATATGGATAGCAAAGTGTTCTGGCTGGTGGTGTTGGCGGCGGTGATCGCAGCAGCAGCTGCCTTCTCCGTATTCGATAAGGAGGAGCTGGAGGACGATGAACTCGTGGAACAAGGAGACAGGAAAGGCAAAATATGTAAGTACATATAAAATAAATACCTACCTAATGAGGAAACGATCATGTATTAATACCGGATGCGATCATGAAATGTTGCAACGCAAATTGCATTGCAACATTTCATCTTTCTCGCCTCTTTCTTTTGCGAACAATATGTTGCTTGTGTAAACAAACGTATCAAAGCAGTATTAAATAGGTAAGCTAAATTGCGATATTTTTAAACATTAAAGTGACACTGTTATCGCTATCTATTCGTCGAGTCGAGAAGAGAGCATGAAATCTTAACCAAAATTGTTCTCAAAATCAAGGGCGGATCCAGTGAGCACGGGGTCACGTGCCCCTGACCACCAGAACTATGATTCTTTGTACTGTAGAGGTTCCATCACAGTACATACTTAGAAGCACTTTACATACTTGTGCCCCCAGACATACTTGTGACCCCCCAGAAACAAATCCTGGATCCGCCCTTGATTTTGAGAACAATTTTGGTTAAGATTTCATGCTCTCTTCTCGACTCGACGAATAGATAGCGATAACAGTGTCACTTTAATGTTTAAAAATATCGCAATTTAGCTTACCTATTTAATACTGCTTTGATACGTTTGTTTACACAAGCAACATATTGTTCGCAAAAGAAAGAGGCGAGAAAGATGAAATGTTGCAATGCAATTTGCGTTGCAACATTTCATGATCGCATCCGGTATTAATACATGATCGTTTCCTCATTAGGTAGGTATTTATTTTATATGTACTTACATATTTTGCCTTTCCTGTCTCCTTGTTCCACGAGTTCATCGTCCTCCAGCTCCTCCTTATCGAATACGGAGAAGGCAGCTGCTGCTGCGATCACCGCCGCCAACACCACCAGCCAGAACACTTTGCTATCCATATTTGAACCGTAGTCAAAATCTTTCAGGAGCTCAGAGCAAATGGGTCATGATCTTGTATCTGTTTACACTGAGTTAGTCCGATTGCGAAATGGACTCGGAATTGTAGATCATCTCTATATAATGTGGGTAATAACGGTCGTCTGTTTGTACTAGGTGTTAGGGTTGTTACCGTTCGCCACTTAGCGCATCTGACGACAAGTGTTAAATTGTTGACAACGGCTAGGGCATTTTGTGTCGGCACGGGTCATGTTTGATTTATAGTTTGGGGAAAGTACTACTTACGAACTATATTATGCTCCTCTATGTTCGCTGTGTTCACACTAGTGATTGTTCTTTTAAATAGGCTGCACACAATTTATAATGGTAAATGCCTCCGAGGTCTAATGGTCTTTATCCTGAGCTCTCGATACTCCACATGGTCAATAACCTAGAGATGTTTGTTTTTAGTTTGGTTGCTGGCTGATTGCCTTATAATCCCCGGGCCAGGAGAGGGTATATCTACCCAATCGTCTCTTGGCTAATAATATTATATATCTACCCAATCGTCTCTTGGCTTATAATTTTATACATTTATTAACCGTCCATGGGAATCAGCTGTGAGATGAGTTGAGCCGTGGTAGGTATATAGACACCAAGCACGTAAATAACAGGTCAACGATTTTATCCATCATCATTGAAATTAAGCAGTACAATGCTCGCGTTGATGTCTTTTCTACGTCAAACTATAATATGTAGCTGTGTAGCAGTATCAGAGTAGAAGTGCACGCGTTGAAGTCTTTCCTACGTCAAACTATAATATGTAGCTGTGTAGCAGTATCAGAGGAGACGTGCACGCGTTGATGTTGACTTAGTATTTCTCCTGTTTTGTGAGTAAAATGACCATTAAATACTTACATCTACAGACTTAAAATTAAAACTAAAATATTTTTTTAAGATTGTTTTTATTTAGGGAAGGGTTAAATAAAATAAAAACCGTTACGTAAACGTGACAAAATTATTTTTAATCTGAGTGTGAATGTGGTATAATTACACTGAATATAGTATAATAGACAATGTTACAAAATACCCAAATGATATTGCAATTACCTGATCATAATAATATATTACAGGTCATTCATAAAAAAAATATACGGCTGGAGAAAATTTCATCAATTGCATCTTAAATATAAGAAATTCTATTTTGTGACATACCGGATATACAAAAATAATTATGTACTTATTGAGAACTCTGTCAAAACTTGCCTTACTTGTAAAAAACAGGACATTATAGTGAAATAATAAAAAAAGAACTTCTCTTTCGCAAAAACATACGACATTATAAGGCCATAATCTAAAAAAATATTAAATCATATTCATTACGTGAAATCATAGAATCAGTAGAATAGAACGATTTAGGGGAAAAACCACAAGTGTTACAGACATCATTTATCTTTATCTAACAATTTTTCATGATTTAACTATGAAGGTCTCTTCTCACATAAAGTGCTATGGTTACTGATATTTAATATAGGTATAGAATTCATCAGCTTGTCTTATGGCACAACACGTCTGGCGTCGAGATTCGCAGACCAAAGGCGTTAATTTTTTGCAGCGGTCTTTGAGTTCTAGACGTTATAATACGATAATTTCTATTAAAAAGCAGTTACGTTGGTAACTTTATAAACGAATGAAAGTGCTGCTACGAAAAACAATAGCCATGTGCTTCAAAATCCACGTTACTTGTTTTATAGTGTAACATAAAACAAGTATTGTGCATTGTCTTTTTATTGGACACTTTTTTGGTACCACAACAATTTTTCTGTTTGGTAAAGATTATACGGCAATTAGCAAATAGATACCTAATATGTTTTTCGTGATAAGACTTGCGTTAGATGCTTTAAGTTTTGAGGGCCACTAATAATGTAACCTGGATTTCATTATTTGTGTTATTGGAGATAGTATTATTATGTGCACCATTATTTATGTTTGGGTTGGGTATACATTTGTACCTATACCTATCATTATTTATTGAACTTAAGAGCATCTGCCATATTTACGTTACAAATAATCTGCACTGCTAACAACAACATTTAATCAGCTTTTGTGAAGTGACAAATAATTATACAGTATGTTAGTAGATCACACTTCTGTAAACACTTAAAATCATAATAAAAACACATATTCGTAGTTATCTTTCAAAATATATATCTCAACTTTTTACACTCCGCTATACAAAACTAATGCTTACCTATAATAATAAGATTTTAAAAACATTTCATTGGTAATAAATTATCTTGTGACTTAGTCAACATACTTAATTAGGTATTTAAAGTAACATTCATTATATTAGAAAGAATATAAAATAATTTATAACAACAAAAAAATAATTATAGGCACCTAGAACATTTACGTGTAGAGGTACGACATACGGACGTGACGTCACGTCACACGTACAAAATGTGGCGGTGAGCTTCGGTGAGTTCAGAATGCATAAGAAATAAGGAGAGCTCACAGAAAATGTGGGGGGAGGTCAGATTACAAAAGAAATAAGGAGAGCTTACGGAGAATGTGGCGGGGAGGTCAGATTACACAAGAAATAAGGAGAGCTCATAGGGAATGTGGCGGGGAGGTCAGATTGCACAAGAAATAAGGAGAGCTTACAGAGAATGTGGCGGGGAGGTCAGATTACACAAGAAATAAGGAGAGCTCACAGGGAATATAGCGGGGAGGTCAGATTACACAAGAAATAAGGAGAGCTTACGGAGAATGTGGCGGGGAGGTCAGATTACACAAGAAATAAGGAGAGCTCACAGGGAATGTGGCGGGGAGGTCAGATTATACAAGAAATAAGGAGAGCTCACAGGGAATGGTTGTCACATCTAAACCTAAATTTAAATAATATGGCATCTACGGACACGTTTATATGGCAATTAATCAGTTTAATCATAACATAACTTATCAGTTAAATTTTATTAATTGTTGGCCAATCAGGCAAAATTGTTTTGTGCCCTAGCTCTATTTATCGTAAGAATAAGTCGAATCTGGTAAACTATACTACTTATAAGGCCTCGTCTATTCTGCACAACTCGATAACACGGTTATTAAGCTCAGCTAACGAAGGCTCTTGTGATACTCTGTTGGCTATAATTTTATTACTCACCGATAGCATAATGTACTTGTATTGCTTAAAACAGTTTGGCAGCATGTACTGCACAATACATAAAAAAAAACATATAAAACGTATACAGTAAACAACCTCGAGGTTGTTTCGTCCAAGGATTCTACCCATGAAACTGAACAACTTTCCCCAAGGAACATAGGTAGAAATATGAAAAATGTGAGACAGGCGCGCCGTTGCGGAGCGGCGGCACCTTCGGATTGGGTGTTCCTGATAGATACATTTCTCCGGAACTCGCTGGGGGATACCGCGGCGTCTGTCATGGTCACGCCGTTTATAATTGAGTATAATTGGTTATAATTCACTTTTATTTATCAGAACTATAGAAATATGATGATAAAGAATTTAAAAATAAAATACTCAATATAAAAAAGCTTGCGAGCGCTCAAGCTCTGGACGACAAGTGAAGTAAAAAAAGGATGACGTGGGAATGAAAAAGAAAGGAACGATTCGTAATATGGAAATAAGTTGCCAGAGATGTAAGTTGATGAAGGAGGTCGCACCGTTACAGTTGTTCAGTTTCATGAGTAGAATCACACCCTAAAATATGGCCAGCCATTTTTTTAACTCCCTGTATATGGATGGGTGCACAAGCTGTCATGAAGGCTAAATCGGATTGGATACGGTTATGTGCACAAACCCCCTAAGTGTTATTATTTCATTTTTTATTTAATAAAACATAGAAATGTCTAAACATTTGTTATCTACAAATTATATTTTACTTCTAACAATTACATTACGCTGTGTATATCATTGGTAGGTAGTAATTTAATTTAGGTACTTTTATTCTCAAAGAACTATATTTTGTACTCGTATCCAAAATTTACTTTTCCCCCGACATATTTTTTTTCTTTCTTGAACTTTATTATGTTGTTAGGAGAAAGTTGTTCTGCCAGTAATAAGTTAAGTAGTTTTGCTATCGATTACTAATAAATTATACACCCCCTATAATAACATCGAATCTTAGATTTCAGACTAGAGTACATATTTTTATATGTAAACCCTTTTGGGTTTCTAATTTGAGTTTGGTATCTCATAAAGGGAAAACCTTTTTGTATTAAACTTGTGACAGGTATACATGTAATTTAAATAATATTACCTTTTGGCTTAAGATTTACTCATATTGATTATAATTAAGTTCTAGAAAAGTAAATGCTATAAAGAGTGGCAAGATTGCATGACAGCCAGGCAAGGGTACACAAACCAAACCTGTATTCATTTATCGGTACTAAATATTTGAAATCGAAGTATTTAGGTCAATGTATAAAGCTTCATATTAGCCATCCGATTTCCACCCTATCTATAAATACACCATTCGTTTTTAAGAAATAATTTTAGCTATAGTACAACGGTCATTTAGTGTGGCAAAAATTATTTCTGAATAACGAATGAAGTATATACCGGGTATAACAGAACGCGTGGTGTCACGGAGTTGCTCAGATATTGAAATCTTCCAACTAATTTGTTTTATACTTTACTATACAAAATGATCACTTTCAGACACGTTTAATAGACATTGGAAGGCTGTTCAGAATCTTTAACTGAGAAACCCCTTTCAATCCACAAGACCTCATTTTTCATTAGGTACTGAAATAAATATACAGTTTCGAAGATTTTGTGATGCGTAACACGGTATATATTTTTTTGGATTTTTTAATACAATATTTTTTGAGTTATTTAAAACAAATGATTTTTTGGACAGAGTTCGGTTTTCCGTCATAATATCCTTTGCCTATTACCTATGCATACGAAAAAAAAACTGTCAATCAATCAAGTTGTAACTTTTTTTTTGTTCTTGGCACAAGGTTCTTGCTTGACAAAGGGAAAAGTTACACACGGACGAACTTTGTGACTTACGACCTTTTAGAATAAATCATATTTCAAAAAATATTTCTCTGGAAAGAAAGGATAATTCGACAAAGTTACAATGAAAAGTCTCTAAAATAGATAATCATTCCATAAATCAATTAAAAGTTTCGTGTTAAAATAGTGAGGTGTCATGGATTGCGGGTTATTCGTCCCTTGCACCCGCCCTGTATCTATCATCATGGATATCATTATTGCTATCCATATATAAAATGTATATGTAATGTATATGTAATGTATAGGTAAGCAGGTAAACTACTTCTGCCTTATTATGATAGGTGCTGTATTTATTTTTGTTCGGTGTAAAATTTATTTCAGTAAGGTATTTCTACATAAGGCACTCCGTATTAAATTGTAAGCACTTGTAAACTAATTGCCTTAGCCCTTAGTTGAAGGTTGAACTGGGTTTGCTCAGTCAATGAAACGAAAAAAAAATCACAAAGAAATTCTTTCAGGAAATCTCCTCATACAAATTTCTAATCGAGGTCATTTTGTAATTTCCTAATGAAACCTGTGCAGTTTCGTTGACTAAACCCCTATCAGTTTGTCCTATACTCCTGGTTGGTATAGGTACGAATAATTTTGTGAACACAATCATTATGTAATACAAATTCTATACGATAGCAGGCTTGACTTATAAATTAGCACAAATACCTACTAGTGACTATGTACGATGGCAATTTATTTTATAAAATATTATATGTTGAATAATTAATAGATACAGGATGTATGAATAAAAGGAGTGCATAATTTGAGAGAAAGTAAGATGGTAATTAGTATAAATTCCTGGCCAAGTTGTCATTAAAGATATTTTTTTTGTTTTCATTATGAATCAAAATTGTAAAAGTATTATGTCACGTGTGCTTGTTACGAGTAGTGCCAGACATCTTTGGTCCGCAAAAGTACTACCTATTTTATTTTCTGTGCCTTTTGAATAACCTACCCACTTATTTATGGCAATCAGCGAATATCTACGTGGCGATTGGTGCAACGCCCAATAACAAATAATTCAGCCGCTGAAACTTCCACGCCGACCTTTCAGCTGTAGGTATATAAAAAATTACATAAGTAGGGTATATCGCTAGACTGAGTTGGTAGGCATTATTTTAGTTCACAACACACATCATAATAATCGTTGACAATCTTGAGCCAGTAATTAAGCCAGTAATGATCATGATCACGATAATAATATGACTTGCACACAAGTCAGAAAATGTCAAAGTTATTTAGTTTCTATAACTTGGAGCTGAATGTAGAAGTCTCCTTTTGGCGATGCATTTACTTTGACGTACATCCTGCATACAAGGCACATATACAATAAGGTAATATTCTAAACATGTTTTGCATAAGGCACTGGAATAATTATTTCACTGGACGGAGGAAATAAGGTCCTTTTCTCAAGTTCATCATAATAATAAAGTTTATCGATTACTAAGTACCTATTTTAGGTAAATAAGTTTAAGGCAATCTTGTTTTAAACACATCAAGCAAAATACTTATTTATATACAAATTGTTTCATATACCTACTACAATTCATGCATTCATCTTATTATGATAGATTATGTATGATCTATGCAACAGCGGATAGATAAACATACAACTGTTAAATTATGTTGCGTTATGTAATAAAAAATCTGTAAATCGAGACTAGAAAGTGTAAAAGTTGTGTTCGAATAAAACGACCCGAATCTAATACTGGACAAATACGTACGTATAATATTATATTTAACCCAGGTCGTTATATTTGAAAACGCGCCCGGACGACTCAACTAATGACTACCGACTATTTGATATTTACTTTATATAATGTTTAAGACAACTATTAATATCTTGGATATTCCTTGTTCTCTTAATAATCTTACAATAAATTAACTAATCATATCTAAAGAATACTTAGAGCTTTCACGGCAGGTGGTTGCAGCGACACCTGTGCTAGTGCGGTGAGCAATTTTCTATATAGTACACGAGAGTAGACGCCAAAGTAAGTACTGGTTGGTTAGAGTTGGCCGAGGGACGGTAAGTGGCTCGCGGCGGCGCCCGGACAGGGTCAAGGTGGCGGCGCGCGCGCACGCGGTTAGTCCGCCCCGCGTGGATCGATCCTACCACACTTTCAGACAACTCATGAATTGTAAATTACTATTTGGAGCATACAGATGCGTTAAGATGCTGTTATTGCAACATGCATTACGAATATTTTTACATCTTATTTGGCCCTGGTCAAGACCAAATAGCCAAAAATTTCTTTTATTCATAACTCTGAAAATCTCAAAATACTAATTTGTTTGAAGAACTACCTATAAGTTTCATAGCCAGTGTCGCGGAACCTCTCGTGCATTATTATAAAATATTTGTCATTTTAAAGCACATTAACATCTATCAAGTACATGTGATTTGGGTTGTCACGATTTAAGGTTAGACCGCACTATCGCGTAGCTGCAGCGGCGCGACACGGCGCGGCAATGTCACTTCATACGTTTTGACAGTCTTTGTCGCGCCGCGCCGCGTCGCTCCGCTGCAGTGCGGTACGTCTCATACATTTTCATACAAAGAATCATTTGTCGCGCCGTGTCGCGCTGCGCCGTGCCGCGCCGCGTCGCTCCGCTGCAGCTAGGCGATAGTGCGGTCTAACCTTTACTGTTCTTATTATCGATTAAAAAATATATTATTTACCTAGGTAATATATGTATGAACCTAAAGCGATTTCCTTGGTAAAATGCTGTTGAATGTTGTACCTATTTGTGCTTTATATAACAACAATTAGAATTTAAAATTATGAATGGTAATTCTGTAGCAGACAACGACTCCAAATGTAGAGTTGCTGTAAGTGCTGCGATATTTAGATTAGATTTCGAGTTTGTCATCATAAAAGTAACGTTTAACGTGGCTATGTACTTGTTCTCAGTTTGTTCTAACGTTTCGCCGAAGAGCTGATGTCAGCTGTCGGGGCGGTCACAGCACTCCGTAGAATGTGTCCATCAGGTTGGTGTCCAAATCACACTCCAGGAAAATGTCCTCGCTGCATTCCTCCTAAAAGTACAAGTAATTTTATAATTAGTGAGTAAACTGACATAATTGGACCTGCAAAGGCAAAAAACAAAGGTCTGAACAAGAAATGATGAATGTGTAAATTCAGTTTTAGAAAGACCGTAAAACGCTTCTTTCATATTGTCAGAAGTTGTCCTCAGTGCCCGTTTATACACTAACACCATGCTAATGGATTTTAGGAGGCTTTTAACCATCATGTGGATATTTTTTTGCGTCATGCTTGTGCGTAGTAGAGTCATCATCTCTCTAGCCTTATTCCCGAATTTCTCGGGGTCGGCTACCCTAACCTAGGGGATTGAACGAGGCTACTTGTTTTTACACAGAGCGACTGCCATCTGATGTTCGTACCTCTGACCTGTTTGTGCGTATAGTACAGCTACTCGTTATTGTATTCTACTTTTTGCATCTATGGACAGCATACGAGCGCGAAGACGGGGCAGGTCACTAGATAGAGATTAGAAGAGTGTGCAGTGGTGTGGTTACCTGGGCGGTGTGTGGCGCGGGCGGCTGGTCCCCGCCCCTTCTCGCGTGTCATTTGGACGTCTTGGGCAGATGGCGCTTCATGTGCAGCGCGAGGTGGTCTGAGCGCGCGAACGAGCGCTCGCACACCGCGCACTTGAACGGCTTGGCGCCCGTGTGCTTGCGGTAGTGACGCGTCAGCTCGTCTGACCGCGCGAATCGCCACTCGCACTCCGGCCATTGGCAAGTGTACGGCTTTTCGCCTGGAAATCGAAAAAAAACCATTAGAAAATAGAGTAAGTAGCCTGAGCGGACTAGTCTTTAGGCTATCTGCCTAAGGACGACTCTAGATTCTGCTGTGCAGTAGCGTTTAGTTCTTGGAAGAGGATAGAATCGAGCCCTCTGTGAGTAAGATAGTTGGAAGTTCCTGAAGTTAAGGAATGTAATAGTGCAACCAACCGGGCTTAACAAGCTTCGGAATACCGCACCTTTATCATTTTTTTTACAATAATATTTTATTAGTTTTTTAAAATATGGAGTAAAATAAGAACGACGATTACCTAACAGCAAGACAATTGTACCTAAATATAATAGGAAAGTAGCATCTTAAAACCGCATTCCTAATACTGTGCGATTTTTATAAGCTTTCAAACAGCAAACGTTATATCAGATTCACCGTATATTGTATATATACGTTTGATTGTTATATACATACGTTTAGTGTATACCACTTTTACTTCCATGCTGGACTGGGAGTGATAGAAAAACATAGAATGTGCCAGCTGCATCTCCTCCCGGGCATGCTGTAAAAACCAGCTAAGGGATTTGAAGGTTTTAATATATTGTAATCTAGGCGATGGGCTGACAACCTGTCACTACAGCAATATACAGATCTATCTTAAACAACCCTCAAAACTTGTCAGACGTGGCGTAATGACCTTTGTTTGGGTCGTTAACGCTCTGCCTACCCCATTAGGGATAAAGGCGTGACTTATGTATGTATGTATGTATGTAGTGTACCTATACCGAAAAATATGCGGAATAAGAAAGTCATTGGTAGCAATTCGTGATTGCAAAATACGCGACTTACCTAATATAAGTCCATACCTGTCACTTTCTATCATGAGGAAACAGAACGGGATGGCGATAATTTTAGTTGAGATTTAGTTTAGTCGGAATAGTTACGAATCGGGCCCATTGAAAAGGAACAGCTATGAGATCTAATATAATGGTTATAAGGT
The DNA here is from genome assembly GCA_029255725.1 of Scrobipalpa atriplicella. Classification (NCBI taxonomy): domain Eukaryota; kingdom Metazoa; phylum Arthropoda; class Insecta; order Lepidoptera; family Gelechiidae; genus Scrobipalpa; species Scrobipalpa atriplicella. The sequence goes on along the minus strand of JARACY010001306.1, from coordinate 50,676 downwards.
TTCGATTTCGATACGTTTGATTTGTCCAATAATCCAGTACTTCGTAATATTATGTACTATAGACCATGGTATCGACTTGAAGTCTGTCTTTTCCCCAGTTGTATATTTGTATGGTATGGCAAGTCACATTTTATAGCTTGTCAAATAGTATCCAATATTATGTTAAAATAAATTGGATTTGAATGAAACATGTCTGGGGTGATAAAAGATATGTGAAAGTTTATGACATTTAGGTAGTCCATTGGTTAAATCTCCATTTAAGCTGAATGGAATTGGACACTTTCGCAATGCTGGTAGTTACTAGTTATTTTCCTACGTTGGAATATGTTTAGTTTTCTTTCGCGAGTGCTGCTATGAACGAATTCGCGATAGCTATGTATATATAAAATACTATATTGTGTCCTTCGTTCTACCCGACAGTCCACACGGCAGAAGAAGTAGAAAATAGGTAGGTATTGTGGGTGTAAGGGACGGCGTAGGTAGGTACTTACCAGAAACTGATGGATTGCTCAGTCAACGAAAGCTAACCAGGAAATTCTCCCAGGAAATAAAAATAAAATTGAATTTACATAAAAACTTACCATCTCCGTCAGACAAATTGTATGGGAAAGCAAAAATTTTTTTATTCCTGAAAGATTTTTCTGGTGTAAGGACCCCTATCATTTTCTGGTACGCTGACCCTTACACCCGGTATAATACAATAATTGTAGTGGTTACCTGTATGTATCCGCTGATGCGCTTTTAAATGCGAGCTTTTTGTGTAAACTTTGGTGCACCCTGAAAACATAAATTGTAATCAAATTAGATAGATTTCAATGAAATCAAATGATTGTCTATAAAGTTTTTATGTCTATAGTTTTAAAATGGGTGAAGATTAACATCGAAAGATAAAGACCAGTTGTGAATAAATCTAGCGACGAGCATTATTGATGATTTTAGTTTTAACTTATGATGTGCTGCATAATTTTGCATAAACTTATGCAAAATTATGGGAAATAAGGTAATAGAAAACTAGATCTCGTCGACTCGTAGGTACCTAGTACCTACAAACGCCGCGCCACACTAGTCCTCCGTCAAAACAAACGTCAATTTTTGGAAAATCTGCTTACCTTATTTCTTAGAAATATAACATTTATAAAAAGATTTTATAATAATAACTTTTTTAAAGATTTTTTGAGTGAAATATTTCTAAGAAAGAAGAAACCTACATCTCGTTGTTATGAGCTTATTTCCCAAAAATTTTCGCAGTCGGTTGAGATTTGACGGAGGGATTAGTGTAGGTATAGAGCGAGCGTTGCTATTAAAATTGTTTCACGGAGTGCCCTAGAACCTAATTTCCAAATGACTGATATTGGTACGAAACGATAGGTTAATTTGTACCTAGCTGTCGGCCTGACACAACTAATAAACATCTGTATGACGAGAAAAAAAAACGTTCAGTGAAGAATTACCCATGAAATCGCAGTGATGTACCCTCCTCTTTTCTAGCTCGGGGTTGTTCCGTCTGTTGTACTTGGCGGAGGGCGGGGCGAGGCGGGGGTGCGGCAGGGTGTGCGAGGGGTGCACGTGCGGCGCGGGCGCTGGGTGCGCGGGCGGGGGATGCCCGCCGCTTAGCTGCATCGGCGCCGCCATCTGCTGCTGCTGCTGTTGTTGCTGCTGTTGATATAGTATAATTCCTATTTTATTTATTTATTTTTAAAGCTACATTCGAGAGAGAATGTGCAACTCTCTAGCATTATATTCGAGGAAGTTTGAATCTGGCTTATGGCTTAGCGTTGGTTCCCTCCGAGATGCGACGCGACGCGGTGCGAAGCTGTTTGAAGAAGCCAGACGCTTCGCGCTGCACAAGACTGAAAAGTACGCGCCACATCTCGTTTCGGTGAATTCAGACACTGATTCTTACCCAATATCACTTATGACAACGTACATGATACTGTACCTGCGCTTGAGCATGATGGTGCGGATGGTGCGGGGGGTGCGGGGCGCGTAGCAGCGGCGGCGGCGGCGGGTGGTACGGCGGCGGCGGCGTGCGGCGTGGGCCTGCCTGCAACACAACCACTGCAGCTGCCTCACACACGACACTGGCACTACCAACGCCCGCTCACACACCTTAGCGGGCCGACACTTACTACCTACTCAATTAAATACTTAGACAGGTAGTTAACGGGAACAAATGTCTCTTACTCGTAAGAAGGTACACAAAGTTAAGGTTATTCTTACTCGTAAGTAACTTAATTTAAAGACAAGTTCATAAAGTCGCTCGGCAGAAGATGGTACCATCATCACTCGCTAGCAGTCGCAAAGCCTTTCTTATTTTAGGTACCTGCATGGAGTTTCCGGGACTGCCCTGGTCCGAGCCGGGCGGCGTCAGCGGGGACATGTAGACGAGCCGCGAGGGCGGGTATTTGGCGTAGGGCGCCGGCTGCGGGTGCCCCGCGTGCTGTGGGTGCTGCGGCGGCGGCTGCGGCTGCAAGTACGCGGGCGGCGCGCACAGACGCTCCGTCTTCACGTGTGAAATACAATTTATAGTTTGAACCAAAGGTTTTTGGTTTCGTACAAAAGTTATTTTTGTACGAAAGTTCTTTCAGTTCAAATTCAAAGTGAGTTTTTCCAACTAAAATAGATCAATGTTAATGATATATTTTTTTTTAAATTATTTTTAATCCTCATATCATATGGCATGTTTTACGCATATATATATATATAAATTAGTCTGATCCTATATATATCTATATATATATATATATAGGATCAGACTAATTTATTTTAAACATTCCGTGGGTGATTCGTGACCATAGATCGAGGAACAGGAGACAGAATAAAAATCACCTTAATCTCGAGGGGGCTAAGGAGCGGCGTGGCGCACTCCTCCAGCAAGGCGTCGTCAGCCTCCAGCTTGACGTGTGTGGCCCCCAGCGGCGCCAGCATGTTGGCGTTCTCAGGATCGATGTTCCGGATGGAGGAGGCGATGTCCTCCCACAGCGCGGGGCGCAGGAACGCATCGTCGCGCGAGGAGGGCCCCCCGTCGAACAGGTCCATGTGGCCCGGCGCCACCGACACGCCCTCTTGCTTACACAGCAGCGACTCTAGGTCAGATGTCTGCAACAGAATGTATGCATGGTTTAGTATAAAATCTTCCTTTCTGGACTGGGAGTGGTAGAAAACCTTAGAATGTTCCAGCTGCTATTCATCCCGGAACATTAGAGGGGGACGAAGGTTTCGGTGTATTACCTAAGCAAAAGGCTGACTAAATATCACTTAGTAAAATCAAAGTTTTTTTTTTTTAAAAATTATTATTATTATTATCCTTGAGCAGGCAGGCAGTCGATATACAACTGATAATGCCTTTATCCAGTTAACTAGTGTGCTTTCTTTTTCTTTATTTCTATTGTATGTTTATTATGTTGACATTTGGAGCTGAGACTACTTCTTCGGGCAGTTTATTCCATGCGTTGACGACTCTATTAGCAAAGGAGTGTCTGTGAGGATTGTTGTGGGAGAAACAGGTTTCTAGTTTTAAGTGGTGACCTCTTAGACGGGTATTATTGTCCTTTCTGAACATAGTCTGGAAATTTTTCAGATTGTAGTGTGTAGTGGCCACTTAAAAATTTATAGGTTTCAATAAGGTCTCCACGTTCTCGTCGCTCTTTGAGGGTAACTTCAGTGCTTCAAGTCTTTCATCATTATGATAGTCTCTTTAGCTGTCTCGGTATTTTGGTGAAGCTGTGCTGTATTTTTTCCAATAATTCAATGTCCTTGACAAAATACGGGCTCCAAGCCTGAAAAGCATACTCCAGTATTATTACAGTTATTATTACTCCAGGGGTAAGGATTCCAAAGGCTTTTCGAATTTTTGCTTTCTTTGTGATTGTGCAAATGTGATCTTCCCACTTAAAGAAAAATCGCCCTAAATCTTGTCAGACTTGGCGAAAATGCATTTATCCATAGGTCGTTGACGCTCTGCCTACCCCATAAGGTATACAGGCGTGACCATATGTATCTATAAAAATAGCATAATAGAACAAAGAATAGAATAACGTTTATTCATGAATAAAAGTTTTTATTTTTGGTGACTATCAAATCATAGAAATTCTGGGTAGGTATTTGCTTATAATTTAATTTCTGAAATCAAATGCGGCTTAGGGAGGAATAGCAAAAAGACAGATGTAACTATCGTATTATAATTGCAAAGGAATGAACTTTAGTAAGCATGAATATTATTCTCTGGTTGTGACTTGTGATATCATCATGTAAATCCTTTGCTAACAAAGTGGAGAAGACTTGCTGTGAATTTCAATCGGCTCAGATGTTTGTGTTTGACTACTGGTTCTTCAATCCCCACAATCACACCATTTCATTTGTGGAAATTTTGGAAGTAGATTCGAGTAAATCGATACCTAATGGGCGCTTTTCCACTAGACGGCACGTCAACGGCAACGGCGACGGCACGGTACCGTCGACGATATCGTAGGTGAGATAATGTATGAAAATCAATGAAATTATATGACACGCTTTTCCACTTGCCGGCACGGCACCGTCACGGCATGTCATCGATTCCCATAGATATTGTCACGTGATCGTCGCCGTGCCGTCGCCGTTGCCGTTGACGTGACGTCTAGTGGAAAAGCGCCCATTCTATCTGTACGGCAGTACAGTGTAGTGTAGGTACCTAACAGCAGTACCAGAACATTAAATAAGAAAACCAATAAAGGTAACCCTAATTTAAAAACACGGAAAATACTATCTGTTAACGGTTTTCATGTTATTTTGTTTATGACTTTGATCCATAAATCTAACATACCTACCTACATTAGTAAATTGTATCCCATCGGGGGAGGATCATGCTATGCCTATGCCCACTATCCAATGGCCTGTTGTGTGTTATGCCTAGATCAGATGATGCGCATTCTAGTACCCCTTTCGTGCTCCACTATAGAACTACTGTAGATCAGAAATTAGCAGTTGCGTTGCTGACTGTCTGCGGGAACGCTTCCCCCCATGCGGCGCGCGCGCGGCGGAGTGGGTTGCATTAGCATACAAAGGCGGCGCGAGCCCACGCGCGCGCGCAGGTGATGGGACTATGGGACGCTCTTCAGCCGCAAGCATACTTCCTCACCCTGGTCAATCCTCCGTATCTCAAATGTATATTATTTGCACGAGGGACTAAACATTATTGTGAGTAAACATGACTCTGCCCGCTGACCGACCAATTTCCCTTCATTCAAATCGCCTCTCTTTATTACCGTAGAAACATAATTAATTATCCTTCACTAAGATATTTTCTCAATTAAATAATTAATATAAGATTTAAGTAGGAGGAAACTGTTGGTAATAAAACATAATCTAGATATCTTTTGGGACCTACCACCACTAACTAACTACCTATTATTTGTTCCACCTTTGTACCTAGTCGAAGTGAACGTCTAACATCTACACCCTATGTACCTACCTATCTACTAATTTAATGAATAGGTAATCGATTAGGTAATTTCACCCTCGAACGTCAAGCCCGCAGACAGAGCACAATAACATAATCATGGTAGGATACAAGAAATTGTAGCAAGACAGAATGCCCTTACGGTCCCAGGTACAGCTAGCCGAAAGCAAGCGCCAAGCTGTGGCTTAATGCCGTTACACACGTTCCTGACTTAGGGCACAGTATAATATAATAGTCTGACGTTCTGACTAACCTAACGTCAGACTATTATATTATACTGTGCTTAGGGTATGGGTAGAAAATTTATTTCTTATTGTTACCTAGATCGTTGAATAGATTCTAATATTGTGTAAGTACCCCAGTTTGTATGGAAAACACGAACGTCGAACATACTGAAAACGTTTCTCCGTGCGTAGGAGCGGGATCTGCTAGCCCGCGCGCGAAAGCGTGTTTTTGATACAAAGACAAAGATCAGACAATGAAAAACACGCTTCCGCGCGTGGGCTGGCAGATCCCGCTCCTACGCGTGGAGAAGCGTATCCAGTATGTTCGACACTGCGTGTTTTTCATACAAACCGGGCGTACGAAGTCGCGGGCATAGCTAGTATATTAATATGTTTTAGTATCTCACTCGCACTCGCAATGACAACCGCAGGATCAGATAGAGCAAGATTTATATTTTAACATAGCTACGTGAGTGGTGGTTTGCTATATATATTTTGGCATATTAATATTATATTATAGTTACGTCTGTAATGGCCTTTATGAATGCTGGGCAATTTATTTTATTTGTGTTCTGTCTGTCGCATTGTCGCACGATTACCATATCGCGCGTGGTGGTGTTGCTGCGCTGATCCGCCGTGAGCCGTGACATGCGCTTGCGCTGCTGCACCGTCATCGTTATACAGGGTGATATAAAAATAACCTGTCATATTTTAAAGCGCATTTTTATTAGAAATATTAAGAGAGAGACTCCTTGCGATGCACCGAAGAAGGCGCGTTAAGCCTTCTGTCTACAAAAGTTTCATCATAATTTTTCTTTGGTAGAGTGGATGGCTTTCATAACATTTAGTTAAAAGATCATAATAATATTATTATGTATTTGCTCTTATAGCAAATTCACTGCATAGGTACACTACGGGTCAATTTGAAGGTACATACTGTTTCATTTCTCTAATTCATTGATAGATAATTGCAACGAAGATAATGGTATCGTTGGCGTGATATGTATGTAAATATGTTACAATAAGCGATGAGTTCATTGTTTTATCTCTTATTTACTTTTCTATTGTTTAAATAGTTAATAAAAAAATGGGTGTGGATTAACCAAGGGTTTAACACACAGTCTACATATTTTAAAATATACAGAAATATATGTGTCTCCAACTAATTATAACGGTACACGTAGAGTAGAGTAGACAATAGTAATATAGGTAACTATTTGCCTATATAAAATAGTTTAGGTAGACACAACATACACAATGAACGGAACGGATAAGCAATAGAGAGAGGTCAGCTCGCAAGCAGCCGCAGGTATTCGAATCTAAACGGTTTAGTAACGTGATAGAGTGAACTTTGCGGACGCAGTGCGCGCGCAGATAGTGGTATCTAGCGCAGTTGGCGTTATCAAAGAGATTGGTTACCCCCTGCACGGTGTACTAAGTGGAACCTCTTTGGAGCGCGTGTCGTAAGAGAGCAGCGCCGGACCGCGCGAATTCCTTCCCTAACCTTTGCGGATCGAACGATTGCGCCAGCGCAGCGTCGGTTCCTCCACCGCGAGTTGCGCGCGACTAGACACTCTTGAGCAACTGCCCAAAGACTAGTCCGAGTAGAGCGACCACTCACTAAGCGCGCACTACCACTTGCCAGCAAGAGCTTTTTACCAGAATGTCACAGAGGGCGGGTATTTAATGCAAGGATGTCTATTCATTTATTTTGGCAAGGTCCATAACTTAATCAGCTCATTAGATTTTAGGTCCCCTTAGATTCCTCGCCTTAGCGAAAATGAAACTGGGTAAAATTAAACCGACTGCTAAACATGAGAAAAAGCTTAGAGGTTCAAAATTAAAGGACTGTACTAGTGTTTAAGTAGGTAAGAGCGCAGACCTTGCCTACCTACTTAATCTTTGCCAGTGGCAACTTGCTAGGTGCTTTATTCGCTTCAGTTTAGCTCATTTACGAAGCTGGCTAAATCAGTCGGCTTATTTCGAGTAGACAGCCATTGTGGAACTATAGAGCCTCCCGTGGATTTGCTCCGGTGTAGAAAGACGCACTTGCACCGGTTGATCTTATATTTAAGCTTGTCTCGATGAAGCAAGTAGTGCTTTGTTAAAACCGGAGGCTGAAGCCATTTTTCGTGTTAGATTAAATCTGTAATGTTAATGTACCTCCGTACTACTTTGAGTTAGCACGAGAACAGCTACTTGTAATTTTACTTTACACGAGCGCACGCCTCGGCTACAAATTGAGATTTTACTCTATTGTATAGCTTTGCTCACGTAAGAAGCTCACGTAAGTTAACAATTAAGGTATTAAACCAGACATTAAATAGTAACTTACTCTACGAGTAGCTCATTTTTCTAAACATAAGGTCACATAAAGTTTAGTATACCTGTTCAAATACCAGGAACCAGATGGAAACGTCTATATTGAATTTCTGTCTTACGATTGGTACATAACTTGCGCAATATCTGCTTAGACATTATTTCATCATTGCAGGATTATTTGAACTGATTTTAAATTTTCTATTTCTTCGCCTATCATAGGCTAGTAGGTACCTAGGTATATACTATCCGAAAAATCCCCGCTGGTATAGATTATCCATGCATCAGAATATAGTGTGCTGGTTTTTGATTGGTAGTCAAGATAATGACGCTGACGTATACGCTCATTTGCAAATAGAAGTGCGGTGTGTCAAAACGAGGCGATACAGCGACGGCCAATCGCAGTGCACCATCGCCATAATAAAAGTCACCATTATTGCACCAGTCTTTTCTATACGCATTTTTTTTATAAGGTTTGTGATTTAGTTTAATAGCGACTAGCTGTGCCGTGTTCTCCAATGCTGTGCTGGGAGCGATAGAAAAACAGAATGTGCCAGGTGTCCTGGGCATGCTGTAGAAGTACAGAGACAATTAATCATATGCATTGATTGAACTATAATCTAATAATTATTTATTAGACGATTTTATAAATAACTAGCTTTCCGACCGCGGTTTCACCCTCGTTAAATGAGTTTTTCCGCGATGAAAAGTACCTTATTTCTGGATCAAGTGTGATTGAGGAACAAACATCCAAACTTAAAACTGAACAAAAAACAAAACTCATCTAGTAGTTTTGACGTTCTCTGGTAACAAACAAACAGACAGACAAAAAAAAACGTTTTAGTAATAATGACTGCTGCAATTTGTTTATTCAATTCAATCCACAGGCTTGATCCCGCTAAAGTTTAATTTATAATTATGTTGATTTGAATTATTTGGACCAAGAGACGGAATTTTATAATTCGCTAGGGGGGAAAATACAATATGGGAGGGATTTTCAGTGTTTCCACCAATCACAGACGAGTAGTTGCGTGCCGAGGCGCAATCAGTGACAAGGGCAATATATGTGGAAACTGTCTCCACTAGTTGTCAAAGTTCAAGTCTCAAGAACATTTTGACAGGCCCGCACATGGCCTGCATTTTATTTCGATTCGAGTGGATATTGCAAACTAAATTGACAAAACATAATTTGATTGATCTGATTTGACAAATCATAATAAGTATGACAAATGGGATCAAATTAAATGTCGTCAACTATATACTGGCCCAGTCACTAAAAAGACCTGCCATAGAGTAGGGAATGGAATGGAAGTCTAAGTATGCCCTGGTATAACATAAGCCCTAAGTATTCTATGGTGGGCCTTTTTAAAACCTGGCCAAGCTGTTCGTCTTATTCGTTTACCCACCGCCCTTTTCTGTTCTCTCATGTCATGACAGAAAATGACAGGTATATTAAGTTTTGTGCTAACGGCGTCGACACCATTGTTTGTTTGACCAAATTAATCGTTCATTCCCCTTCGTTTCCAATGAAAACCTTACGTATTTACCTGTGCTGTGCTGTCCCTAGCGAATATAGTAATTAAAAAACAGACCAAGAATGTGTCGGATTGGTTTTTATAGTGCTATGTACACATACCTACTTACTTGTTATTCATTCACAAGTTAGAAATAATTAATATTACAAAATAATATCTATACAGATAATAAATCTCTAGAGGGGTCAGTACATTGAACTTTTTTACGAAAAAATATTTGCAACAGGCATTGGATGCCAAGACCAAAACTTATTTTTTTAAATTTATGTCTGTATGTTACAATTAGTTACCACATCGCTCAATTTGAATTTGACTGCTTTTGAACCAATTTTTATGAAATTTTTGCATCTGTGTGTACCTACAATTAAACATAATAGAATACATTTCATCACGCTACATAACTTAGAGGGTAGGCAGGGATTTAATAATGTTATAGTTTTTTTGAACCGATTTTAAAATAACGATAGTTAGTAGAAAAGAATGTCAGAAACATGATAAGTAGTTTTCATTTTCATCGGTTTGTCATCTTTTTCTCTCGTGTGTGGCAAAAAATTGCACAACTGCGTACTTTCTTAAATTCGTGGATGTGGGTCAACTTTGATCTTTACGACAATACATGATTGTAATGCGTGTCTGGAATTAAAATCGGCGCGCGCGCCGGTAACGGCGTCGTCGTCGTCGTCGCATTGTTTGAGTGCGCACCGTGCGCGCGCGCAGCTCTATTTCCATAATTTAACTGAACGCCTACACAACTCATTATATACGAAAGTGTACTATCATCACATCACAAAAGTTAGTCGATCAAATAAGAACTTACTTATTTAAATGAGAATTTAAAGCGCTATGAAGTACTATCGTGAACTTATGATAAAATACGTACCAGAAACCTAAAAAACTGGAGCCATTTCCATTAGAGTTTACAATTACAACAAAGTGTGTTGCACGATGGTGATCATACATGTCCTAAAAGTGATGAGGGTAATAAGTTATAACAGTAAGTAATGAAGGTTTATGAGCTAGCTGGCGGGGGGGGTACACAATCAGGCTCAGACGAGGGGTGCGAAAAGCAAACCCCCTTTGTTACCTTCTTAGGACTTTAGGTAGTGTAAGTACCTATGTATAACATCTTCCTTAGATAAATTAGCGGCAAAATGTGGTTAAAACATAGAAAGTAGTTCTAGAACTATAATAGTATAATGATGTAGATGATTAAAAATCCGATTGCTCTACACGGCCCTGAGCCGGCGGACGCAGCAACAGGGCGGCGGGGCGGCAGGGCGGCAGGCAGGGCGGGCGGATCAATAGGAATACCGCCCCAAAGCCGCCCACAAGGGCTACACGGCCACCGACCCACCATGCTTATGTCATTCAAAATTCCATTTCCAAAAATTAGGTAATAATCATCTAAATACCTATACTTATAAAAGGAAAAAGTTACCGACTGACTAATACTATCAACGTACCTACAGCTTAAACTACTGAACTTTACAAAATTTCACCCAAAGGATTCCACTAGGTAGAAGATGGATCAGGCATGCGCTAAGAGAAGTTTTTTTTACCAATTTTGATTTTTGGAATTGGAACCACCACCCGTAATAGGTTTAAATATGTACGTATTTTCTTTTTTAGGTACTAATATTACATTTATAATATTTTTTTGTATTAAAAATATAAATGAGCGTTATAAATAATAAAAAAACACAATTAAAAATAAATGGCACACTTTAAATTAGTATTTGCGTTGACGAATCGTAAATTTAGCATATTAATTTTAATTTTATACTTCAATATACTTTGCTAGCGAAATAATAGAATAATGAGATAGGTATATGAGAATATTAATGATGTTTATATAGATTTTTTGCACTCACAGTGCTATATTATTTCTAAATAATGGGCGCTTTTCCACTAGACGGCACGTCAACGGCAACGGCGACGGCACGGTACCGTTGACGATATCGTAGGTGAGATAATGTATGAAAATCAATGAAATTATATGACACGCTTTTCCACTTGACGGCACGGCACCGTCACGGCATGTCATCGATTCCCATAGATATTGTCACGTGATCTCGCCGTGCCGTCGCCGTTGCCGTTGACGTGCCGTCTAGTGGAAAAGCGCCCAATATTAGAAATAACAAATCAAAAATTTCATCCGCCGACAGGAATTGAACCTGCAAAACCGGCCCAACGCATTAACTTCTAATATTATATTAATGATTATAACAAATATGCGCCTTTCGCTAACTTTGTTTGTAGGTTATATGAAAATCCCGTAGTTGGTCTTATAATCAGAATGTAATTCGAGGACTGTTTACATTTCCCATAATTTTGGGCAGTACGGCTGCAGGGGTAAATAATAGACCCCTTAGTAGCAGTAGTGTACCTATTTGAAGGGTGATACAGCGCTTTCAAAAATGTGTTTTTTTAGATAAACAAAAATAGTAAACTAACGCTAATTGTGTAGTTAACGAGGAAATAAAAAATATATTCTATCGTCGTTATTTTTATACTGATTTCAACGGATGGGTTTCCAAAAGAAATGGATTTTTAAAATGTATTACGAATTTTATTTCCTAGTTAGGTACCTTTTATAAGTTACTTAAGGTGTCAAATATTTACTCATAAGTGCCTAGAAGTAGCTTTACTAAAGGTACCTAGTTACACTACACTCGTAACGAACGACAACCTCAAATGCAATAGTAGCTCGTAAAATTGTTAGTTTCACTTTCGTAATAGCCAATGTATTATTATGAAAGAATAGACACTTAACGACATAAACACGATTAAACCTAAATTAGGCAGTTACTGAAGCCCTTTACGACAAATTTCTCTTTCATGTAAGCACCAGGAACATTTCGATTCAATTTTATGGTCTCTACTGTCTTCTTATGTGTACCTACATTATTTGTGTAACCATTCAAAGCGTCTGCTAAATCTTACGAATAGTCGTCATACTTTTACCTTATGGGCGCTTTTCGACTAGACGGCACGGCAGAAGCGACTTGCTGATGAAGTCTTCACACGTTACCAGTAACACATTGCTAACACGCATGTCACACTATGTGACCAAAATTAATTTAGGGACATTTACGACAGGGCCACTCCACACTTTTGGTACATTAAGTATACTTAAGTAAGCACTGAAAGCGAGTAGATAACAAATTCTAGAGTAGGTATGCTATGAAAAGACAGCCAAGTTTTGTCTTAACTGCCTGTATTTCGCTAAGTATAAAGAAATCTGCCTGATCACAATATTCGATTAAAATGCATCATCCTAAATTGACACTTCAAGATTTCTAAGTATGTAACTGCAGGCTGATCCTTACTTGCCTAAGTTACAAGCAATTTATTAGGTTGACCGCAACGCAACATTTAGTGCCATAGATAAATCACCGCATAAATATTCATACCGCAGGTCATCCCCTCGCTGACCGCCGGGCGCCGGGGGTGTAGGGGATGAGCAATACGTATAGCTTTAATAATAAAAACATATTAGCAGCATTGCATGTCTGTCTTTCCGTGACCGGGCAGTTTTACACCTGGCCGAATGGGGAGATGGGGATAAGGCGGGTGGGGTAATCGGGCCGGGGTAACACCGTTTGTCGGCGGTCAGCTATTAATGAATGTGCCCGTAATGCTTATTGTACCGCCGAACATTTTCGGTAGGTGCCTCTGCCGTCATCACCGTAGCGCCTATGGCTGCTATCGGGAACTAACCTACAGTTTCCAAAACCAAGAAGCAAGATAAATGGTTAAGTTTTGAGTTTTTGCTTATTTTATTTTACAAGCTTTTTTCAAAAATCTTTTTTTACTTGAGATGTATGCTATGTAATGGAATTACTTAAAAAAATGATAGTGATATACCTGTAGGGATATTACAGTTCATTTTATTAAAATACGTATTCTAAACAGAAAGTGAAAATGTTCGCACAGGGTGAATGCGCAAGAACTGACACTAAACAATAAACTAACTAGTGCGACACGCGTGTTGTTTTATAGGGTAAGCCACGCACTCCGGGTCACAATTATCACGTGCCATCGTTTACACATTTGACTCGTTTTATTATAATAATGAAATTATTCGAGGGCAGAGGGCAGGTCGCGTGCGCGGCGCGCGTCCGCAGGCGGCTGACAGCACCCTGGCACCCCAGCGCCCTAGCAGCCAGCTACCCTCGCTCGTTGGCTGGTCATTACCTCATTAGATCTGATGCTACATGTTAGCCATGGGGTACGTTTCACTTTTTAATTTGATGGCAGGGATCATTCGGTCACGGCGTGATTCACCAGTCCGATAAGCATTTTAATAACGATTCCTTTTTATTATCTTTCTACAGTGCTAAAGGCGTGAACAGATGCCAAGTTCTAAGTACCTACATTATACCAACATCATGTATGATTTTTTATAGTATACCTATACCTAGTACAAAACCGGGAAAACGCTTCGCCAGAATAAGAAGACCTGTACCTAGTACCTACTAATTATATTTTTATTTTTACTAATAACTCTATAAAGACAATCTACCTAGGTAGTTATTAATGAACTATTTATTCTCGCAGCTAACGGGGTTTCCCAGAAATGGTAACAGGAAACGCGGAAAGCACATGCAGTTACCAGTTACATCCTGCCCGAAACAACGTAAAGAGTCATTTAAAAATCAATTAGCAACCAAAGACGCGGTATGGTGGCAATCTGGAAGAAGGGGTCGGTGGTAACCGCGGGTAATTAGCTAATGGAAGCGACCCCCTGCCCCTTCCCCCTTCACCTGGGGGGGAGCCCGTCGTGAACTCCGCAAACCACCAGTAATGGATTGTGGCACGCGCGCTTTGTCACCGGCCCATCTCAGATTTCGTCTGCATTTTACTATTGCTCGATTTTTCTGGGAATATGGAATTTTATATAGAGGTTCCATTTAGATATCAAGTTTATCTGTGGAAACCATTTGGGTTGCAAGGGTCAGACGCTCAGACTTTAGTTGTTCTTAGCATACAAGGATGGAGGTACTTACCCTTATCAAATCACTTACGTTCTCTTGGGCGGATAGTTAGGTAGTACACATTCCCTGAAGTTGATTGCCGACCTCGACATAGAAACGGATAAAATAAAGCTAGGGTCACATGCAGGTGAAAGTGGAGTTTTAGCTATGGTTTAGTTCGTTTATAGTTAGATTTGTTGTCTGTCAGATGCAGCGAACTGCCATAGATTTGACGTCCCCTAAAGTCTTGAAGAATAAAAGGTTATTTAAAAAAATCAATGACAGCCTTCCATGCCTCCGTAACAAATATTTTTTTTAATCAACTCCCACTTACTTTAAAATAAAATATAATTAGAACTATAACATACATACGATTTGACGTCCCCTAAGGTCTTGAATTGAATAAATTGTAAAAATGAAATGCCGAAATGCCTACATCAATTTAAAAAATACATGTTTTTTAATAGGTACTATTTTACGATACTTTCAGGATAATTAAGGCCCGTATTTATAATCAGCTCTCAAGACTGATAGCAAGAGTTTGAGTTTGTATCAGAAATGTCATTTCAGTACAAAACGGTCTGTCAAATCCATACTTAATATTGCTCTCAATCTTGAGATCGCTTTATAAATACGACCCCAAGTTGCTTTTATATTCATTCGGAGTTATTTCTATCGGATTACATTATTTCTTTACTTATTTCGTAATTTCAAATACACAAATTTCTTGAAGATTATATCATTATCATAATTATATTTTCGGGGTAATCGCAGAACTTTATTTAAAACATTTTCCGCAACAGTACCTACTCGTAAACATAGTTATCTCCGATTAAGATTAAGTTTTCAACGTCTTAAAATTTGTAGCTTTTCAGTTGCGTAACTATTTTTATGAAGCTACTTAAACTCGTCTTTACTCCGTGGTTTTAGGGCTTTTTGATACTATCAACAATACTTCATAATTACACCGTCAGTTTTATGTTCGGCTGCAATAAAAAACGCATAACTTGTCACCCGGCGCAAATTGAATGGCCCTTGGAAGGACGAGCAGGAGATCCTTCCTGCCAACTCATATTGGACCTAAGGTGGTGGAGGTTTGGGTTGTTTTCTAAAGCCTGTGAGGGTTAACGGCGTAGGTATCGTAAAACAGTATGGGGTTTGCAGCACCGAGCTCCAACCAGCTACTCACTATAAACAGGGCCGAGCGAGTGTGATGTTATGACGCCGTCGCATCGATACGATATACCATATTGTGGTATTAATAAAGATAGTCTTATTGAAGGATATTAGAATGGCTTTATTGTTTTCTCACTAAAGCGCATTATTCTGACAGTAACAATTTCAGTTTTAGTACTAGAATGGCATGCTGTAGTGTAGGTATTTATGCACAGTCTCGCCCATAGTGATGATATACGGGAGTCAGGTGTCCATCACACAGGAGAAGTACCTACATTAAATATTGTAGGTAGATGGGAACCGAACAGTTATGGCTCCTTACTAATTTTATTGACGTTGCGTAAAATGAATTCTAGCCAAAGTACTGCGTTTACGCTTGACGACAAAAATATTATATTGATCTTGGAGATATTTCTCGTCCGATGAAGTATTGAAAACACAATTAAAACAGTTTTAACATGTTAAAAAAAAAACATAAAGTCAGGTCTTCAAAAAACTTAAAACGGTTTTTAATGAATAAGGCAACCGTGCTACTACGTAATTTTGTTCTTATAACATAAAGCATACTAACCTTGATCCATTGTAGTAATATTTTTCATTTTGATGTAATTTTCATTCATAATTTTACTAATTTGTCATTTTGTCGCTTACGTTTTTAATTCCGAGGGAGTTCAAATCTACTCTCCTTGTTCAGTACGTTGTTGTGCCACGTTTGTGTAAGTGAGAGACAAATACCAATTTCGGCCCGCCGCGAAATATGGTAAGGCCCCTTAAGAATGAATTAGAACGCATAAAAAAAAACTGCTTCGTGCTTTGATAAAATTAAGAAAAAATAGACAAAACGTGATAAACTTCTAGACTAGATTAAACAATTAACATTGTATGAGTGTTCAACCTGTAGACCCAATTTTGCATAATTTTGTGGTTTGCAAGTCACAGTGGAGCTTTTTTAACAGCGTAGAACATTAAGATACGCATCATAATGATCACTAAAACAAACTATTGAAATAAATATTAATCAGTATCTTGACGTAATGTGGTGAGTCACGCGAAATCCACTCGTCGTCAATAAAAAAAATGGAGGCCCGCAAAAAGCTCTTGAAAAAAAACTTGGCTAGTCTTCTTTGTTTAATAATCTTAACGTTTATTTTATGTACCTATGATAAATATCTTGGTGTACGTGTGCAATACTTACAACGTTACAATTTTTCGTAAAACTTAAGGAGTTTAAAAATAAATATGTTACGAGGAAATAAGTATGTATAGGTATCCTAAGATGTGTTCTACTCATGCATGATACTGTTATTTTTAGAAATAGGTTTTTGTTTTCGAAGTAAGAAAAACCAACTGCTTTCGTGGTCTGAAGGTCTGAGCCATGGGCTCCTGATCTGATGGTCGTGGGTTTAATTATCACGAGGGAAAAACGAAGTTTATATTCGTTTTTTATATATAGTAGTCTAGAATAGTGTAGTGTTGGGATAAGATCTAAAATAATATGAAAAAAAAAAGATGTTACAACCGCTGCACACGTCGAATATGACTTTAAAACAGTGTAATGAATATTATTTTGAATAATCCAAATATTTACTTCACCCGGGAAAATCCCCACGGGCGATTTCCCGGCTTCTTGTAATAGTTTCAGTTGTTTGCTGTAAGTCCCGGCTACGATGCGCGCGCAGATATCGACTGCCGCCCGCCCCCGCCCCGCGCCGCCCGCCCTGCGCCCGTCTCCGTCCGCGCCGCTCCGTGATTGGGCGGCCGAGGAAAACGCGCCAATAATTTACCTACATTATTGCTTTGTACCCTCTGCGACGCTATTCATATATCGTGGTACTATATGCAAAACCATGTATGTAGTTAAGCTTCCTTTCCATCGGGATTTTTATACTCGCATGCCGTATGATAAAATATGATTTTCCCAAATAAAAAAAAATTTTACCTCCCATAAAAAAGGGCCACTGATCGTGATCGTGTCATTTTGTAAAAGAGGTCCAATTTATTTTATCATATTTCAAAAATAATACCAAATAAAGTTGTTCAGTTTTATAAGTATATCTTTGAAATATTTGCACTTGATTTAGAATTTTACATTATTTTACATCATTAGGTAGGTACTATCGCAAACCCATTAAAGAGATTGCACTTGATGACCAGATATAAGTACCTGATGTCATGCTTCGATTTTTAAAATCCGTCTGATTGAACTTTGAGTAGAATATTGATTCACTACATAGGATAATAATTAATATTACAAATGTGAAAGTTTGGATATTCGAATGTTTGGATATTCGGATGTTTGTTACTTAATCACGCTTCATCCACTGGACGGATCGGGATGAAACTTGGCACACATATAAGTTAGGTCCAGGTATAGGACTTAGGTAACTTTTTATTGCGATAAAACCGCAGGAAGCCTCTTTTTTCACAGGAAAACTCCTTAACGCAGGAGAAACATACAAGCATAAAGTCACGCCTCTTTCCTTACGGGTTAGGTTAGGTTAGGTTAGGTAACAGTGGGCAGAAAGCTAGATATGTTTATAAATATCATACGTTATGTGTATTGTGTACACAAGGTATTATCCTTCATCACTAACATTGAAATGACGTGTTAAATACAAACTCCAAACTGTAGTAGACACCTACTACATATTAATCTTCTACTCATCACGGCGCGCAAACTACTTATTTGAGGTAACAACATGTTAATAAATAAATACCTGAATAAAAGCCTCTCTCGGTACGTATGAATGGGGACGCGGTGGAATGCAGTGTTGCCAGAGATAAAAACAAGAGTAGCTATAATTTAAGCTAATTTGTCAAATTATTTGTACATCAAATTATTTGTCTATATAAGTTTATTCTATATTTATATAGTTAGAGAGCAAAACCACAGATTAATACTTATAGGCGCGGCGTTGTCAAACTCTCCATTTTTGCAAAGCGCGATGCTTTAACGCAAAATTATCTTAAAATGAATTTTAAAAATGTCTACCGTACCGTAGGTGCAAAAAACTAATTGACAAATATGAATAAGTAGGTACTATCTATCTGCCTCCTAGGTAGGTACTTAAAAGGCCAAATACTTAATCAAAAATAATATAACTCTACATTAATAAATTCAAACCTATTTCCCCATACGGTGGCATAGGCTTCAGGCTTTAATTTGTTATGTATTTACTTACTAATGGAGATATAGAGACATTTTCAATTTAAAATTCCGTAAAAATACCGTCAAATCTGTGAGCGGGTTTGGCAACACTGGCGGAATGTAGCGCACGCGACCGGCACACGCGCATATTCGCGTGTGCGCACGACACACACCCATGCTCACGCGCACGAAACAAGTTCTGTGCCGCGCACACCAGCGCACATGCCACCAGCACCTCACCAGCCACCAGCCGAAACGTCTGCGGGACCGCATTCATTTCAATTGGAGCTTCATCAGGAAAACTGTTTTTTTTTTTGTTTAAGATACACAACACTAAACCTATAAATTTTACTTTATCGCGCAACATTTTTTAATGCCTGATAAAAAAACCTTAATGTTTTGCAAATTATAATATAGATAAAGAATAATTTAATTTTATAATTTAGTAATTTTATCATAAAAGCACTTGTGGTCAAGTAGTTAGTGCTTAATAATTCCGTTAACGAACGTAAGACAACCATCACCGTGGCCAGGCCATGCATGTGTAACCGGTAGTGGTATAACAACTCAAGCGTTTCCGTTCTTCGGAAGGTACGTTAAGCCGTTAGTCCCAGCTAATATCGTAGATATTAGTCATTAAACTATGTCAGAGGCCTTTGCTAAGCATGGTGGCTTGAAAACTTTGACGCTTGGGTTGGCCACTAACCTGGCAAAAGCCTAACCTTGGATTGGGGTCTGGTTTCCTTTCTGGGTTTCGGATGTCAGATAGATAGCAGTTGCTCTGTGTAAAAACCTCCTCGTTCAATCCCGTAGATTAGGTACTTAGCTGACCCCGTGAAATTACGGGAAATGGCTAAAGAGAGATGATGAATTTAATTTCATCATGCTGCCGTACTCCCGAGATTTACATGCGAATATCTTTCGCAATTATTACGTTTTATTAAACCCTCAAGGTCGACTAAGTATATATAAAAAAAACATAAATAAAAAACCCAAAACAATGTTGAACATATTAAAAGCTGGCATCTTTCTCGGTGACTGTACTCGGCGTTCTCTTGAATGGTCGAGACGAGATTACTATGTGCCCGTTACTTGTCTCAATGAATGGTGCTTCTCTCGATAAAACACGAAATGTCTTAAATTTCGTCAATGTTCCATTCGAATATGCGCATTAAATCACTTAAGAAATAAAGCTCAAATTTTCGAGTGAGGTAGATTACAAAAAAAGATATGTTTTATGGAGATTAGGAGATTATTGCGACGTGGAGAGGAAGTGAGGTGCGCGCGAGTGTGCGAAGTGGTCCTCTGCGTCGGGACGCGAACCCGCCACTCGCCCACGCAAGTCGCCGGTAATATCCTACCGATCCTATCACATTTTTAAGTAGGCACTGGGCACGATTCCGTCATTAGTAAGAATTGAGTTTTTTAACATGTCAAGAAAGGAAGTTGAGGTTTGATAAGGTTTAAAAGGTTTGTTACAGGTTCTTGACCCGGCTTAGCCACGAATCTACTAGGTATACAAAGTAAACACGTGCTGCAATAGCGAAGTCCTAGTAGTATGTATGCAGTTTTTCTTCAAAGTGGTGCATTTATCTTAGAAAGATCTAATTTTACTAGGTAAGTAAGTATAATAA
The DNA here is from genome assembly GCA_029255725.1 of Scrobipalpa atriplicella. Taxonomy (NCBI): domain Eukaryota; kingdom Metazoa; phylum Arthropoda; class Insecta; order Lepidoptera; family Gelechiidae; genus Scrobipalpa; species Scrobipalpa atriplicella. The sequence continues at coordinate 30,227 of JARACY010001306.1, read as the reverse complement.
GTTCACCAGTATTCAAGAAGTAGTATTCCGATTATATAAAGTAACCGAAGATCAACAATAGATCCACAATTTTATTTAATTGTAGTAATCATTGTATTAATATTGGAGTAATCAGATCAGTAAACTACATGAAGACGGTCTTATAGTTAGCGAGGGTCGTGCGTTTTAATCCGTAGAGCGTAGTAGAGCCAGATTCAATTTGTCGTTTTAAATGTTTCGCTGCAATAAAATTGATGACATTCACGCAGCCATCAAACGTAACTGGTTGTAAAGCTCGCTGCTCAGTTCACGAGGAGCTCAGAGGAACATAGCGCTCTAACTGCGATACAAATGTGACTCGTTACTGCTGCGTTTCGATTGTTGGTACATACGTATAACTATTTTACTGTTTGGTTATACTGGGTGTAAGGGACAGCGTTAGATTGGGGTAGCTCAGTCAACGAAACTGAACAACTTTCATCAGGAAATTCTTTCAGGAATTGAAAAAAAAAAGGCTTTTCTACACAAATTGTGTGATCGAGGAGATCATTTTGTATGAGAAAGCCATTTTTTTTTTCATTTCTTGAAAGAATTTCCTGGTGAAAGTTGTTCAGTTTCGTTGACTGAGCAACCCCTATCACTTTCCGGTACGCTGTCCCTTACACCTGGTATATAGTTTGGCCACAGAATATAAAATAGTACTAGGGGTTTGGCCTAAATTCAAAATATTGAAAAAGTTATCTAGCTAGCGGCTTGATGATCTGAATCACCTAAAGAAGAAATTTTATATAAGTAGGTACAGAGCAAAATGAAATGATGAAATTCCAAAAGCATGCAGCAATCTAGTCGAAGCAACTCTCAGCCGACTTCGGTCGACCGTGAGCTGGTTCGTGCTAAAACTTTGCCGACTGTCGTTTGACAGCTAACTAAATATGATTATTCGTAAATGTTGACTTCTATTATAGCTGCCACATAGTTGTATGAACTTGTATCTGCATTCCGGACTGTGTTTAATTTTATAGAGCTAGAGTTTTACTTATAAAAAGTCTTTTTCTCATGAGACTTGCGTGCAATAAGATACTTAGACAGTGTGCCTCTGTTATACATATAATAAAGTCTCATTATATCATTTCTGCGTATAGCACTAACTACTTATCTGGTTAGGTTTCAATAAGGTGATTGACAGGTACGGAGGCTCAGCAAGTTAGCTCGTCACAATCATAACACAACCTTCTCCAGCAAAACTTTTATGAATGAAAAGCGGAGACGGCGCGTGATAACGGCACCTCGCTATCGATACCTCATTCCTCATTAGCATCTCCTTATAATTTACACATGACGACGTCAACATTCTGACACCCCCCTCCCCCCCCCCTGGAGGGGGCTCCCTCCTCTCACCAACATTTTGTGACAAATTTATTGTCCAAATTGTTCGCTGATTTCGGTAAAATATCTTTCGTTTCTAAGACCACGGGGACAATAATATGAAGGGAAACAATAGCAAGAGTGATTTCTTCAGAATGGGGAAGTATTTTAAATATTGTCTGGAATTAATCCTAGCATCCATCTTTCGTTTTACGCAGGATTCAGAAAGATGCCCTTGACTCAAGGCACTGCTTACGGCTCCTTGATGCAATAAATACTATTTTACATTTTCTGGAATGGCTTGCACATCATCTTTTATTCTTCAAACAAAAGAATTATCATCAGAATATTCATACAAAAGGTGTCGTTGTCGATTGTGGTGAGGACTGTCGATCTGGCACAGCAAGTCTTAGCGATGATGTCACCAGCGGGTCTGGTTGACTGGCTGACTGGCTGGCTGGCTGACAGGCTAGGCTAACGGACGCGGCGCGCGGTGGTTCTACGACCCAACAGTTCCTAGCCGCGTAGTGCGTATGCAAGTGAAATTACCGATCACTCGTGCGCACTACGTTTACTTGCATTCCGTTATACAATTATATAAAAATTTAGAATCTTGTCTCCAACCCTGGAGCCTTTAATTAATAGCGCCTGGGATGATTGACTTTGATTTGAAAACAATGGAAAAAAAATAATTATAATGTGTCATTCATAAATTTTCATAAAATTCTTTTACATTTGAAATTGAAAGCTACTATTCCAGAAGTAACGTGAAAACGCGCTCTGAAAAGCCAGTAAGTATAGGTAACTACTTTATGCAAGTATATCTCACTGTGAAAATAAGAAGGTATTGTAAAGTAGGAGCACATACCTACAAAGAAACAGAAAAAGAGAAAATCAAAAAACCGCTGTAAGAGGGCTATAATATGGGTAGTTTTAAATTATTTTATCCATCGTTACACGTCTCATAAACTATCAATCAGAACTATTATTTATAATACAATTATATTATAATATTTGGTAAAATAGAATTTAAATATCAGTAACTAAGAGCAGTTGGTCAACATTGGCATTTGCTGGTGCGAGTGTGAGTGTGCTGTCCGCTGCCAGTGCCGAGTGTGGACCCAAGAGCTTGTGGAGTGCTGTAAAGAGCTCTTCAGCTCGGCTCTTGACTAAGATGCCGTGAACTGATTCTCACGAGCTTTATCATATTGACGAATATAAAGTTTATTTAGTCTGTGAATGTTGTGTCTGTTTTGAAGGTAGAAAATGGAGAAATTGCTTTTTTAATGTTCGAATATTTCGATATTTAGATACACATTTGGTTTGACATAAAGATGCTCTGTGAATTTTCTATATGTAGAAAAGATTTGGATTGTGGATTTAGGTTAAATCTAAACCTAAATCATTTAGGTTTAGATTTATAATAAAATTTTTTATGTCCAAACTTTTGAGTTCTAGTACCTACTTTTACTTTACGACTGCACTTTTTAAACATTTTTATGAAAATTAAAGCCTAATTTACCACGGACTGATCATACAATTTGTAGTAAGCATGTAGGAGTTTAGTTGGCTGGGCAGGTTGCTTGTATGATGGTGTTGATCTAACTGTCGCGGTGGTTGCGTCTCGGTTCGGACATGGGAAAGACGCGATCCGCCCACGCGCGTAGCTCATGCGCCCACGCGCCCACGCGACGAGCCGCGAGATGTGCGCGCAGCGCGGGCACACACGCGCAATATCGCTGCCACACACCTCAGCGCAATACTTATGCACTTATGCTATATCTAGGACTACATTTCACTACTTATTGATAAAAAATGGATTTGACAGCATTTGGGAACTTTTTTGACTCTACTATCACAATGTAGGCGAATTATTAAGTGTGTAGATGGACAGACAAACGGACAGCAAAGTAATCCTATAAGTCCGTATTTTCCTTTTGAAACAGGAACTCTAAAAACTAATTTAGGCCCGTATTTATAATCAGCTCTCAAGAGTGACAGCGAGTTTGAGTTCGTATCAGAAATGTCATTTCAGTACAAAACGACCTGTCAAATCCATACTTAATATTGCTCTCAATCTTGAGATCGCTTTATAAATACGAGCCTAAGAACCAATTCAAGCACTTTCTTACAGAACTGTATCCAGATGATGTCACCTTTGTGTGTAGAATAAAATACTAGTTCCATTTACAAATTATTCTAATTTGTGTTTATTTTCTAAATATTCTAACTAGTATTCTGATAATATTCATGATAAGGACTGTTTTATTGTCAGTTTATTGGAATGAAGGAAAACGTACCAAACAAATATCCGCTGTAGTGTGATACTGATAACAGACAACAAAAACGCAGTAATAATGAATAGGTACCAAAGAATACCATAGTCTAACACATGACAGCAGAATAATTTTGACTTTGACAACAAAATTTTTCCTATAACGGCGTCCCCGAGTAAAGGAGAACTATTTTTTTTTAATGAAGGTGCCCCATTGTAATAGTTGATTCATAGCAATATACATTTCTGGGTCAATGGACTAGCTGAATTAATTCCTTATGAGATTATGTTTTATTTATGACACGCGTTGATGTCTTTTCTTAGTGAATTTTAAAAGTAGCTTTTGAGGATGCGTGAATTTGATTTTAATCGTTATAAGTTTGATAGATGAGTAGAAACCGCCTATTAGATACAAATGTTGTCTCATATTGTATTTAACCAGCATAAAGCAAGTATTGCGAAAGCTGCGGTAAGGTAGGTAACTTAACATGAAGTCCATCTAATGTCGACGTTAACAATGATCTGCTGCAAGTAGCTGGTACTCTTGTTGCGGCGAGCCAAAGCTTCCTTATTAAGGCCGGCTCAATCCTTTTCGGTCACATTTAATGACGGGCCGCGACTACCCGCTGCAACCTGTTTGATGGACACGCACTCGATGTTATATAGAGTAGATATCTCGTCAGCTGATCGATGGCAAGGGGAAATCACTAGTAAATACCTGCCTGAGTACTTGGAAATACTTGTGTTGCAGTTTTAGTTACTCGTAGAGTAGAATTATAGTATGGAGCAACTTCAGAAATTATGTGCTAATTAAAAATTTACGTTTTACCTCAATTTAAGATACAATAGGTACTTGTTCACTATTTTGACGAGTACTCATTATTTTGTAAATATTTTTTTGTATTTTTCATGCAAAGAATCTTTTGTCGCGCCGCCGTGTTGTGTCGTATCGCGCCGCGTCGCTCTAGTCCGGTCTACTCTAATCTTTAGTTTTTAAATATGTATTCTCCCATTATCGGGAAGTTCTGTCCAGTTCTCCATGAATGGCCGGATAACAGTAAATTGTTAAAAAACTGACTATAATGAATGACGATTTACTACTGAGCCGAGCAGGTGGCTAGATTGATCGCATATAAAACTTCTCTATGGCCGGACTGGTTTACTTTTTTTTACAAACTCTTTGGTATTACAACGTTTACTCGAACATTGACGATCCTTTCGTTTGAGTTGTGTATTGTTGTTTTTTATTTGACAAAACATTGACATTATACTCGGCCGTGATGTGCAGATAACTGATTGATAAGAATACAAGTTTAACAAATATATCGAAGATGAAAACTCATTTATAACAAATGTTGCACGTATGTACTTAAATTTATTATTTGGGTTGTGGTATGATCGACATGATTGTGTAAAATAGTTATTATTATTTGGTCGTGTTTAGCAATCTACTATAGATTTCATTAATCGTGACGCAGAAGATTGTGTATTAAAATGAAACCCGCCCATACGAGTATATTTATCTTTCACGCGTGCAGGAGGCGTGTCTACGCACAGTACGCACTGATAATAATGATCATTGATACAATGATATTGGTTTTATTACGACTAGTGACGTAGGTGCACATTCATGTATATTATAATATAAGGCATGGTAGCGTTGAAGTGGAATTCTCGCCGAGAGGCCGCAGCGCGTCAGGCACACGCATGGAGCTGGTGCCGACCTGCCACATGCCGTGCCGCCCGGGGGCCTAGACTGTGCCACTTTCTAACCTCTGCACATTCAAACTTGTCGGATATATTAAATTACTCATCACATTTTTCATTGTCCTTATTTGTTTGTATTATGTGTCAAATAATATTTTGCCACGAACACTCCATTTGGTTATCATAAATTCATAGATTCTGAATTAAATCGCTTTATGATCTCCTGCAAGAGCATCCATGCCCATACATCTTGTGTCAACCGTCTGGTGTGTCTGTCTACTTATAGATTCCTTTCTTTTGGAATTCCGATTTAAATGTACGGACACCGGCTAGGCAGCGAGGGCCAGGCGACACACACATTTGAATTTAGAATTAGCATAATGAACGCTCCTCTATCTCTTTCATCTAAATCGGATTACGGACCTCCGTCTTCTGTGACGACCGTTGATTCATGCTGTACACTTTACATCTCTGCAAAGCAATGATTCTTCTGTAAATGTTTGAATGTCGAAGCTTCAATGCACTGTGACGTAAATGTAGTGATTGTTACTGTCGACTCTGTGCGGAGATCACCGCGAGACGCAAAGTTGGAGTTGGAGCTCATTTGTCATCGGTAAGATAATAGTCAATGCTGAGAGTCAATGTGTGTTGTTGAATTGACAATGGCTCATATGTCCTTCTTGTTATGCGTAGAATACTCTTATGGATATAAGTATTATCTCAGTTACCAAACATGAGAAACTTTATTCTGTTCTGTCTGTACATTACTTTTAGCTAGTTAAGCACTTTATCAATATTAATTTAATACTTATCGGAAGTACCTAGATCTGATAGAAAAGGAAACAATTTGAATATTGTCAAAGCCGATCGTCCTTCCAGAGGTCTGTGGCTTGGTTTCTCTGTATAAATATATAATAATGTTTCTCCCGCTTTCTCGTAATAAACATTGCTAAGTATAATCCGGCCGTGACTCTGACTCCCTTCTCAAAGCCGCCACTCGCGTTTATTTACTACCGATATTCATTATAACTGCAATACGAGTACTATCTCAGACAAAGAAATAACTCAGTTGGGATAACCATTCACTCCAAGTACTTACACATTTGGTTTACAGTAAACAGTTTCTACTTTATCTTGAATATATTGTTTTTATTAAGAGATTTTAGGATAAAATAATTACGCGTTTAAGGTGGATGTCAAAATTAGTCATTTCAAAATCTGTCATTTTCTATCATGAGAGAACAGAGAAAAACGAGAAGATACGTCGTGATACCGAATCGATAGCATTGAGGTTAACAGAAGATCCGCCGCTATGCTAAGGTTCAATACTTAGGTATTCCAAAACTAGTAAAAGTGAAAAGTGTGTAACGGCGTGATCAGCGTCTGCGCACGTGCCGTCACGGAAAGCCAGTGGCGCCGCCGTTCGCAAATAAATCAATGACATTAACGAACTTTTCCATATGGTTCTAGCTAGTTAAAGTCATTACGCAGACATACACGTGATATAATAAATTAAATTAAGGTCTTAAGGACATAATAAATTAGGAAGTAAAAATCGGCCGTCACTGAGTATGGATGGAAGATATACCTAATATTTGCGTATAAATTTATTATTTCTGTATAGTTGGGTAATTATTGGCATTATTTAAAAAATGAAATATATATTTTCTATATATAAATTTATGAGTTATGTTTATTGTTTTTTTTTAGAAAAGTGGTGTTCTACGGATATAGGCGCCTAAGATCTTCATCTAATCTTTCACCCTACCTACCTACCTACTCGTAGATGGCGACTTTTTTAAGACGATCGATATTTTAAAATATTCAATAATTAGGTTGGTGAAATTAATATAGCGTTGTAATTTTTTGAATTTGCGCTGGAAAACTAAGATTTTATTTAAATTATATTTATTAATATATATTTCAGAATAAAATATAGTCTGCGGTATTTATCGCTATTTTTCTCTATAATGGGCACATTGATTAAGTATTTGTAATAAATAATAATTTACAAAACTTTACACTCTTACGAATTCAGGAACTTAGTTTTTATAATAATTCAAAATAACTATTTTACTTTTCAAATCCTCGTAGCTGTCAGTATCGGGTAATTGGCGATTACCACGCGATTACCGTGTACAAGCACGTACCGCAACAACCGCCGCGCCGCCACCGCGCTGCTTCGGCAGCTCGAGCGGCTCCGACCAGATCGATACCCGCGCCGCGCGGGTCATAGGTCGCACGCGGCAGACAAGGACGAATATACTTCGCAACACCACTCCACTACTACGCTGGAAATGGCGAATCACGCCTCCAACAGAGCAAGACAGCATTATCGATAGTGAAATGTTATAAATGCACAATGCAAATGAGACTTTAATGACTCCATCTATGGTCCAATATAGTCACGGCGTGGCGCCGGCGCAGTCACGACTTTGATACCGCGCACAGAGGCAGTCACCATTTCAGCGCATTGTATGTGATTGCAGCCTTTGCAGCTCACTGGGCCGCCGCTTGACCGCTGAAAGCCGCTGGGACCCGGGCAACGAGCTCGTCTCAAGCAGCATATTGGTAATTTTAGTTCATTGGTCATTTTGGCAACTTGGTCTTTCCACCCCTAAATACATGCCTGAAAGGTTTAACCCTTCTACCTGTTTACTCAGCTGGATGTCTCTGTACAGGTTAAAATGGCACCAGACAGTAAATCTGATCTTACTTACTTCCATTGTTATCATATCATTCGTCTAAGTACTAATCAATCAATACGTAATCTTCTTGCCAAGGCGATTTATAAATACGAATTTGTTTAATATTCAAATAGATATTACGTATAATATTTTAATTTGAAGATAAGATAAATATTTTAGATAAGATTATAATTGATATAAAACTATGACTAATGCATAATTAAAAGAAAATTGTAGTGACGACGTATACTCAATGCTATCTGCTTCGTAACCTATTTATCTATATTTTACCTATCTGTTCGGAATTGGTGTCTGCGGACTAAGGATGCAACTTATTGTAAAAAATTCTTCGAAGAAATTAGAATTTACTTGTGAAATTTACTTTTTATAAAAGAGATTACAAAAATCCCCGTCAAGCTTTACAGAGAAATGGAATGTTCTCTACATGGCAATGTAACTACATTGATTCTTGATTTAAAGTTTGAACTGGTAAATATAAGTAGGTCAGCAAACAAGGGCTTGGTGCGCAAAATAGTTTGTTTTTCAGTTTATCTTCAGCGCGGAACGTTGCAGAAATATTGATTAGATAATGGTGTTAGATAAATGCTTGTGTAAATACAAGATGCATATTTTTGTACGATAATGGCTAACGTTAGTCACGTGTGACATATTCAAAAGCAAAAGAATTATTTTAAAGATACATACCACTAAACAGACACATAATTAAATTAACAATTTAACACGTTCAGACCTATTTGTACCACCAGTGGCCACGATACATTACATTTTTAATGCGTCAAAATATTGCCCCGTCTAACAAAGGAACGGAAACGGAGTAGGATGAACTCGAACTCAGTAGGTTCACAGTCTCGTAACGTCAGACTATTGAATTATACTGTGGTCTCGTGGTGACTTTTTCACACAATTAGAGGTAAAAACTTTTTAGAAACAAATCTTTTGATTTTTATGCTTATATTAAACTATCTACTAAAAACATGATCACAACACGGTTATGTGGAGGCAAAGTCTCAATGGGAAATAACTGGCACGAGTGAGACTCGTTCTAGTTGCCCGCAATGTTTCCACAAGGCTTTCTTGTTTCTCACTCGCGCAATCATAACACTAAGTCACCAACACCAGCAGAGAACCTAGTCACATCAACATCAGTAACATTAAACCCGTACGTATCTCTTAAACCTAGTGGTCATATTCCTATCTACAGACTTCTTTTATCAAGCTGTTAAGGAGCTTTTAGCTTGTGGGTATAATAGAGTGACTGTACCAATGGCTCCAGCTTCTGGTTATCCTATCTCACGATTATACTACTAGCTATTTGCTCAGCAGTTATACCAGACGACTCTATCTGTTATCGCAGTGTGCATTTTAAGTTGTCTTGCTCTTTCTATTCGAAATACAAGTTTTCTTTAAATAGGTACGTACGTAGTCATAACTTATTGAAGAATTATTGGAAGTTAGAAACTATCACGGGCATTCTCAATAATTAGCAACAAACAAATTAATAATGCACTACCTAAGAGATTTAAAAAATGGAACAACTTACATATGTTTTTAATCTATTTAGACGTTGAACGAAGCATAATATTTATTTGACTACCGTGAGTGAACTTTGGTCCATTTTCCCCGAAATAACAAGATTAAATTATTATTTATTATTAACTACTGAAAAATTTATTTTTCTATAGAATAAGTTTGACATGTTTATTTATATGAATTTATTAAATAAATATATGTGATTCATAAAAAGATTTTCACAAAATACTTGTCCTAATCCTAAGAAAAATCTAGGATTTTGTCAAAACCCGGTCTTTAACAAAATAAATACTCGTCATAATCCTCAGAAAAATCCAGGACTTTGTCAAAATCCTAAGGAAATCTAGCTTTTCGATCAAAAAACTGCTCGCAGGATTATGATAAAATCAGGGTTTGTTAAAAAACAGGATTCTCTTAGGATTGTGACAAACCATGGAAATTTCTCAGAATTATAACGAGTATTTTGTCAAAGTCCGTGTTTTGACAAAATCCTAGATTTTTCTCAGAATTATGACAAGTATTTTGTGAAAGTGCGGGTTTTGATTAGCGTTGTGCCGTTCTCGAAATATTCTCCGGCGCGAGAATATTCTCGGAAACGCACTCGAAAGTTTCCGATGGAACGAGAATTTAGGAGAACATTGGTGTTAAGTCTTGATTTAATTTTCTTTTTATATGCTAATAGCTAAATTTCAAATATATGAACTGTTTTAGATGTTTTACATGTCAGAAACACTTATCGTTTCGTATATTTCCTATGTTCCCGAGAATATTCTCCGTAAGTTTCCCAAAATTCTCGAGAATATTCTCTGTGTGCTGAATTCAAATAAAGATAGTCTAAAGTTATGATCAGAGGTCGGAAATTCGGGTGCAGAAAAAGTAAAAAGCCACTGTTTGAGCTACTGAGAGTTGCTACAACCACCTTTTTCAAGATTTTTAGGGCCCCAGTTTATTTTTCTTTTATAATTGTTTTAGTAATGCTAATGTGTTCTTTGCGTCAATATAATTCGAAACTGTTTGATTTTTTTTTATATTTGTTTTAATTTGAAAGATATAAGTAGAAATGTGTTTTCAATGTACTGAAAAATAATAAAAATATAAAAATATCGTTTGATTGTTTGATATTTTTATTGAATACCATTACCCTGCTTCAGAGGACATAAGCCGTCGGTCCCGGTAGCTGTTTTGGTCAGTGGGTCGATACACAAACCATGTCAGAGGCTTATTAGGTGTGCTATTGGGCGGTTTGAAAACTCTGACATTAGGGTTCATCGGGTCGATCGACTCGAAACTCACACGACATGAAGAAAAAGATAAATAAACATTTTCTGTTGGAGCCTAGGATGTAAATGCAATAGATTTGAGATCAGATACGGCATGTCTCTCACTATATACACGTATTCATTCAAAATTTAATCGCATTTCTTGTTTGGTGGCTTAGAAATAATATTATACTATATCTCGTGAGTATAAGTGATATTATTTCTATGTTTGATGGACATCTTCAACGCGTATTTTATTACCGCTAATTGACAAAAACGTCCGCTCGTACTGAACGCCGCGCAGCGACTGAGCTCCCTTACTCCCTTACTGCGATCACATTACCCGATTCGCATCCGAAATCAGGAGGTAGGACGGTCGGGACGGCACGATCGCCCTTAATCAGGATCCTTACTTCCTTACTGCGATTAGACTTGCCGTTTTGAGCTCCCTACCCTAAATTGGGCCTGGTCGGCCGGGTAATGTAATCGCTGCTATAAAGTGCACGTGCGCAACAAACAATAGAATCAGAACCCAACTAAACTAAATGTTTTACCGAAGAAGTGGTTTGCCGACAAAGAGTAAACTACCTATCCTTAGTTTTAATATATTTTTTTTATAATTTTTATTTATGAGCCTATGGTGTCCCACTGCAGGGCAAAGGCCTCTCTCCCTTCCTTCCACTTTTCACGATCCATTGATAATACCCGCCATGCTTTTTGATATGCGTCCAATTCATCGCGCCACCTCTTTCGGGGTCGTCCACGTCGCCTTATTGCATTTGGTTCCCAGTCGGTGGTAATTTTAGCCCATAGAACATTCGGCATACGGTTGACGTGGCCAGCCCAGTCCCACTTCAAGTAGGCAGCCTTCTGAGCTACGTCTACAATTTTTGTTTGGGAACGCAGCACTGAGTTCCGAACTCGGTCGATCAGTTTAACTCCAAGAATGCTGCGCTCCATGTTACGTTGGCAAACCTTGAGTTTGAATTTTTGGACATCAGTCAAAGACCAGGTTTGAGCTCCGTAGATAAGGATGGGAAGAATGCACATATCCATGAGTTTACGCTTTAAGGTAAGGGGCAAGTCACCTTTCATAAGATCTTTCATTGCCCAATAGCTCTTCCAGGCGTTTTCAGTCCGTCTTTTAGCATGCAATTATATCAAAATTCTCGGAAAACTGGGACATATCTGCAAAATTATAATGATTTCCTCAAGATTAAATTTGCGAAATAAAAACAATTATACAGTTCTAAAATTGCCAGTTTTTTAACATAAATTTGTTTACTACTTTTTGTCGGCTAAAGCCGACTATGGCGCTGAGGGCAAGTTGCGAGCTGTCGGCTACACCCGTCAGTGGCGGCGAAAAGGTTAAATTTGTCCGGCTGTAGTACGACTAAATTAATATATAATTCTTAAGTATAAAAGCGTGGAATTGTCGTAAGTGTTGCAATGAATGAAAAAACCCGTAAAAGTAAAGTTCATTTCATTGTACTTAAATCTAGTATTTTAGATGCATTTAAATCTAAATCTTACCTATAATTTAATTGAAAACCTTCTGAAATAAATCCTTTACTATGGCTGTTTCAAGCTATTTAATGTACCTTCATAATGTTTTATTGATTTTTTATTAGTTTTACACATTACTGAATAAGCTTTCATTGATTACAATTAAATGTATAATCGATACTGAATGTTCTCGGTCCCAGGGAAAGTTTCGAGCACAATGGAAACTTTCCGAGAATATTCTCCGAAGAGAATATTTCGAGCACGGGAAATTTCCACCCGCCCATCGCTAGTTTTGATCAAATTCTAGTTCTTTATTTAAAACCCCGATTTTATCATAATCCTGCGACAAACGTTCAGTTATAGAAACAAACAAAGCATTTTTTTTATAGATTTATCGACTTTTATTTCATATTCCTATTATTATAGTTGATTTTTTGCAGTGCCTCGTGTGAATAGGTAGTCTGTTCTGTATATGAGTCACTGTATATTAATGCCTATCTCTGGACTATTATATAAAACAAGTATTGGAGTTGCGTAACCCGTGATGTGGATGACTCACTGCCTAAAATAATATCGTTAGGATATGGCACAACGAGAAGAATAATATAATACATTGTTAAAAAATGTATATTGTAAATTGAGATTCAATAAACGTTTAATTTATTCCATTTAACGTGATCATGACTCAGACGCCGATATACTCGAACAGATATCTACTTTGGCAAAATGTTACAATAACAATACTGACTTTGATGATAATTTATTAGACTAATATTATGTAGAAGAACGGGTTCGATATCAAAAATGAAGGTACAGATTTCGTATTAATTTATAGTAGGTACAATTTGCATTTGGCTGTGCAAAGGGGGGAAACGCAGCTTCTGGAAACGTTATACCTCGATGCGGAGCTCTAGAAGATATTTTTATTTGTAATTGTTATTGTTATTTTTATACTGTGTTTTCAAAAATATAGACTTCAGTTATTTAAAAAAAATAAAAGACATAAAGTGATTTCACGTTGGTCTTACATTTCATTTGTAGAGTATGTTTTATTCGTCTGTCCGCATACTGAGATTAAGTTTCTAGTACACCGGGGTCGAATTAGTGACCAGCAATCAAGATGTCTCCAAACAAACAAAATATGGGGGTATACCCATATAAGTACCTACCTGATCAAATTTTTGGAACCTACAAGATCAAACTGTCTCTACTTTTTATAATTCTTTGACGTGGGTTTGTCTTTTATTAGTTATTGAGTTTGATTTGTGTGAATATGTATGATTACTGTTGTGTATCGCATTTATTAGTACTCGAAGCTACCTGCAAGCAGTTCTGTGGATATGGCACGGTTCGCCTCCATGCGAACACACGTCCGGCAAAACAACTGTAAATCAACATCGTGATCCATGTAAAGTTTAAGAGTTATTAAACTACACAGGCCAATATTTAATAAGCAACGTTGATTATGAACTCGAAGAGAAACAAGTTCTCATAAAGCGAGGCTAGTCGTAATAAAATCCAGATAGAAATAGCATTGAAACTAGATGAAAATGTTATCTTATTTAACTCTACATACCTAGTTAAGTAGTGTGTTCTAAATACATACATAAAGTCACGCCTTTATCGCTTACGGGGTAGGCTGAGTTTGGTCTATTTTATATATTTATATTTTAATTTGGTTTTAATTGTTAGTGTTTTTACGGATTTAAATTCTGTAAAGACACATAATCCATCAGTCGCTAGATAAAAAAGAGGCAAACTTCTTTTCGATTGAAAAGCTGAAAATACATCTCTAACTAGCTCAAAATATTTACAAAGAATATCATGAAATTGGACCTGCTAAATAATAATACGAGTTGCCTTGATTTTAAAAATTTTGGTCACTGGACAGCAAAATTCGTAGAGGCTATAAAAAAGAAAGTCTACAGTTTCCGCCCACATCATTCGATATTTGTGAAGAATAAGAACCCTATCAAAAACACAAATGTAAAAATGTGCTAAGTTTCGTCATCTGTAAGAATAATCACTGTGCCGTCAACAAGCTTGGACCAGCGCTGAGCGAGAAAACACACGATCTTCGAAAATAAGTGAGTCGACCAAGATGAACTGGTTTTGTCTCACGAATTCACGATTAAACAATCCAATATTTCAATTTAAAGGGGAGAGTAAAACATTGATTAAATATTACTTGATTAAATGTAGGTATAAGTTCCAATAATTAATTAGAATTACAGACATGACCTCTACGGAAGTTTAAGTTTTTACAGTGAAAACTGATAGAACTTCAGCTTCATATTTAGATAGATAGATAAAACACTTTATTCACACTTCTACAAAACACATGTACATTTTAAATAGTTTAAGTGCACAAAAATAGTATGAACAAATTAAAATGGTTCTTAAAATATGCACATGTGTGCCGTAGTGATGCGAAAGGGCCAAGGCTCAGTGATATTTTACCCAGAGGGCAACACTGATTTTCAGCCGTCACCCGTGTGAGTGACAAGCGGTTAAACATCCATATTATCCATCCATATTTCGAAGTATACTGAGTACACTGAGGAATGGAAATATTTCCATTATTTTGATATTTACCAAAATTTATGAATGCATAGTGCACGCACGAGTTCACTGGACTTGGCCGGAGCACTGCCGTGCAGAGCCTCCAGATATACATACAAATAAAAAAGTGGCGCGCCAAGCTGTCTGCTAGGTGCGGGTGTCGCAAGCGCGCGGCCGCGTGAGCGTGCGCCTGCGCATCCCACCACGTGCCCACTTCTACAATGCAACAATGCTACCGAGTACTAAGTACATCTTAACTAAAAATATTGCGATCCCTTTCTGTTCTCTCATGATAGAAAATTACAGGTATGGACTTATCCTATCAGTTAAGTCGTGTCGATTGCAACGTTGAATTGCCCTTATTGACTTGTCTGCCGACTTCTTAAAACTACACTCGCTGCTGCCGACAGTGAACTACACTGACATTACATTTTAGATTACGACTTCTCCGTTCATTTTACATGTCCATTACCGTTCCTCTAATTTAATCTAATAGAACTTAAGATGTTATTTTCCATTTATTACAACTAAACAATATAATATCTCATAAAGAAAGCGTTACTCTGATTTAAGGTTAATACGCAGTCATATTATGGTTGATATTTCGCAATCCGGTTACAATCCAATTTAACTTGAGGGATGTTATCGATCTTTAAAATTAATAGTCGGAATTAAGCGATTGCATGATAGTAAAGCGAGGCATATAGTTAGTGAGACGAGTGCAAATCCAGTCGGAGCACATTGCATCATACAAATGGAACATTTAGAATGTTTGACCCGAGACGGCGGCGGCGGCGGCGCGACACCGGCCGACCAGCGCCTGCGAATAGCGCACAGTTCCTTTACATTCGAGGCATTACTTAGACAGTGGCACATAAGAAAGTACCTGAAAATGCTATCGAAATCAAACTACTCAATTATTTTAAGTAGTTAATATCAGTTAAATTATCCCTTGGTGGCCCGGTTCTCAAGATAGCCCACAGTCAAAACAATTAGGTAGCTTCAAATTTTTTAAAACAATTATACTTATCAGATTTCACGGGAAATCTTGTTTAGTTTACATATTCATACACAACTAGGCAACAGTTGTACCCGAAGGTGATCCGAACACTAATTCACTGCCATAAGCTGCTTCCTCTTTGGCCATCACCAAGAGCATTCGCTCGGGAGCAACCAACGTGCTGGGTTTTCATTGTAATAATAAATATACATATGGCGCCTTTAGATAATCTATGCGCGCGCATGTTGATAGCGAACGAATGCTTGTGTATTCTCGAAGCGACTGTTGTTGATGTATGAGTGCCTAATATTGCCTATGTTTGCTAATACCAAAACTGCCCTCAAAACTGCGGATGACGCGACCAGTGACCACCAGCGCAGGCGCGCTCCTCTTTTTGTCCCTTTCGTAACCAATACTTATTTACGGATGCGTTCCTAATGCCGAAACCATCAACATCCATCTGCCACTATCTCCGCGTCGACACCTCGCTTGCACAACTTAGCCTAAATCAGTTTCGGAAAAAATGCCTATGACGGTAAGTTATTTCGTCCACCTGACTTTCCAGTGCCGTTGTCTAAAAAGCTTTGCCTAATGGCGTTAAGAATAACAACATTAACTGTGTGCCGCAATAACAAACTTATTTTCAATTAAAAAAGAGTCAGGAAATCCGTGATTGTACCGGATTTTGTAGAAAGGCCGCAGTCTATGTATGAGAGATGTATGGTCTACAGATTATGTAATATCAACTGCAAGCTCCCGTACTTGCCAGTTGCCACTTGCACCACTTGCATCAACGCTGTAGTGTAAACTGTAAACGCGGCTGTAAAAGCTCGCAAATGGCTGCGAACTTGGCAAAAACATGTCTGCCATTTATTGACAACGTCTTCTTATATTATTAGAGTGGGATGAAATAGGTAAAGTAATGTCAAAACTTTAGTTCCTCGGCGTAAAAATATATTTCTACAAATAGGTTGCCCTCTCCTCATCTTTCTTCTTTCAATAATACTGATGGAAATATAACACGGTCTGAAAGAGAAAGGTCAGGTCAGGAGTACCCTAAACCGACGAGCGTGCATGAAAAGATTGATGAATGCAGATGAAGCGAAAGAAGTTTGCAAGGATCGTAGCAAGTGGAAGGATGTGATCTCTGCCTACCCCTCCGGGAAAAAGGCGTGACGTTATGTATCGGTCATCATCACCACTCTTCCTATTTTAAGATGATGAATCAGTGTGATTGAAAGCTGGCGGAGTGTTTAGGAATTGCCGTCAACAAAAGCTTTGTGTCTGGAAGAAAAGACCATCCTGATTGCCTTAATTAAATTTAGTTCATCACGAAAAAAAACTCTCAAATGGTGATTTAAAGTATACGGGATAACCTTTTCAAGACTGATTTGACCGATAAGTGTCTCTGGAAGTGTCAATACAGATAACCAGCGCAAATAAAGATGGCAGTGCGCAGTCGATGACTTGAGAACTTGGTCACTAGCGAGCAGCGAACCAATAAACAACCTCCAAAATTTAAGTTCTACTTCTTATTCCTCTTCTGTCGTGTGGGTTTCGAGTCGATCGACCCGTTGAACCCTGGTGTCAGAGTTTTTAAACCGCCTAATAGCACAGCTAACAGGTCTCTGACATGGTTTGTTAGTTCTACTTAACTATATATTTAGGTTTAAAGATAGTTATATTTCTATTGTTATTGTACTTTTGGAATTCTGTACAAAATCTTGATTTGACGTGGCTAAGGCTCGTATTTATTAAGCGATCTCAAGATTGAAAGCAATATTAAGTATGGATTTGACTGGTCGTTTTGTACTGAAATGACATTTCTGATACGAACTCAAACTCGCTGTCACTCTTGAGTGCTGATTATAAATACGGGCCTAAGCTATTCTGCGCCTACCTGTCAAAATCAAATTCCTACTTGTTTAAATTGTGTTTGACATCTCTAATTTTAGCCGGCAAAATGTAAACGGTTTTGAATGCTTTCCTACTGAGCTCACTATTCGAATTTATCAAAAACACGTAACTATAGCAGGAAAGCTGACAGTTTTTATTTGTATGGATTGAAAAGGATGCGATGCATTAGGCAAATAGAGTCAAATATTGAGTAATTGCGCTTTTGGTTGTCGGTGGGCCTCGGGCGCGGTAAGTGGCGCGCGCGACCGCCGCGGGGTAGAGAGCCGCTCAGCGCACGCGCAAATAGGACGCACCACGCACCACGTGCTGCGTCACGCGCGCGCACATTCCGCCACTAACACAAACAACACTACTTACTCAGATAGCTAGATAAATCGTTTATTTCAAGAAAGAGCGGCGATTATTTTAAGTTTTGACTGTGACATTGAAAGGAAAGGAGTTTAGACTCCTTGAAACTGAGTTAGCTCAGCTTACATGTTTAGCTGGTAGCATTCTACCCTAGTTCGTCTTAAAATTAAATATTATTTATTATAAAACTAAGTTGTAAGTAGTTACTTACAGAAACAACATTTAAACCCCACTATTTTTCAGTAACTCTATATTAATGAAGTAAAGTCAAAAATAATCTTTTACTCGTTACTATATCAGATTACAGAATCTGTTTGAAAGCTTTTAAAGCCTCTCTCTATATTCCGCAGTCGATGAAAACTGAAAAAGCTGTTAAAGTACTGACGTTTATGACGATGATTCTGTAACAAATTTTATTGAGCACGATAACTTGAACTGAAGGAATCAGTAGGTACTTACTCGATATCGTGCAAGAAGTATCTAGTCATTAAATTAAACGTAATTTATATGCGATCGTAACGCGACGAGAAATTGATCCGCAGACTGGTCGGAGAACTTGTAAATATGCCAAAAACTTGGAAAGAATCCCATCAGTTCGCGAGTTAAGCGTAGAGCTTTCCATTGAATGGAAAAATGCACCGTAGAGCCGGTTTGTCCGTGCCTTCCGGATTCCCAACCTGCCGCTCTAGGTCACGCGCGCGGCGTCCCGCTCCCGCAGCCTGCGCCAGACAGAGACGGACACCATGTTTTGGGGTCGCATCGCCCTAACCTAGATTGTCTGCACTTTGTACACTTTATAGTGTAGCACCTGGAAAGGGCTTTATATTTTTACATTGTACCGCGCTTTTCGTTTGTAACGCTAAACCTATTAAATATCTGATGAATTATTAATGGCAGCCGTAGACATCGTTTCTTATGTCCAGCTATCACAAGAGTTTCTTGAACACGAAAGCTTTTAAACTTGATTGGATAGATAACAGCTCACTTATGTTTCTGCTATTCCATAAATAATGGTCACTCGTTTTCTTGGCCGATTCTAAAACGAGAGAAGGTGGAACCTAGGTAGCTTATCTTAGGTACTTCCATGCTGGACTGCGAGTGATAGAAAAATATAGAATGTTTCAGCTGCTTCTCTTCCCGGAATACTGTAGAAGTCCAGAAGAGGAAACGAGTGTTTCATGTATTGCAATTTAAAATAAATATGGGTAATAAATACGGGCCTAAGAATGTAATGTAGCACTTTTTTTAACTTTTCAGTATACTTATAGAGAAGAAAACATTATGCAGGTACATACTTAGGCCCGTATTTATAATCAGCTCTCAAGAGTGACAGCGAGTTTGAGTTCGTATCAGAAATGTCATTTCAGTATAAAACGGTCTGTCAAATCCATACTTAATATTGCTCTCAATCTTGAGTTCGCTTTATAAATACGAGCCTTAGCAATGGTAAAAGTATGACTTAATTTCCAATTTCTTTTAGATAATTATTAAGTTAGGGTTAAAGTTAGATTCTAGTTCCAGTATTTATTAAGTAAGTAATTCATGTTACATCCATCATGCTCATCTTCTCATCATAACTTTATAACTATAAATTTCATTGGACTTTTTGTTTTAATTCTTTTGTAAATGCCTGATTTCCTACCCGACCAGGTTGGTTATCCAGCAGCTTGAACGACATTTGGTAGAAAACCTTTAGGTAATTGGCCATTAATTCATTATACCCTTATACTTTAAAATTATGAATGAATCAAGCTACAATCTGTAAGTTTCTAGTTCCAACTTACTAAGGTAAGGTGAGCAATGAATTGCTATATTCTAAGTAACGCGTCTGTTTACTTAGTGATACGCACTGATAAGTTTCCGTCATGTTTAGATATACATAAATTGCTATTTGAACAAGGTATCTGTGTCAACTATTCTCGGATTTTATCAATGGCACTAAACTTAAATACTATACCTGAACGTTAAAATACCTGAACATTCCATCGTGTTGTTAAATCTGCGATGTAGGTATTTGTACGTAAAAGCTGTTTCTCGAGATTTGATGTCTGTTGTTACCCAGAGATCCGGTCCGATGCAATACACACATGCATACATAAAATCACACCTTTATCCCTAATGGGGTAGGCAGAGAACGTCTGACAAGTTTTGAGGGTTTTATTACAGATGATTGTGTATATTGCTATTGTGACGGGTTGTCAGCCCATCGCCTAAATTGCAATACACTGAAACCCCCGAATCCCTTAGCTGGTTTTGACAGCATGCCTGGGAGGAGATGCAAGTGGCACATTCTACGTTTTTTTATCACTCCCAGTCCAGCATGAAAGCCGGTGCAAAAGAATCAGGTACTTTACTCCATAAGTGGAATTTCGTAGTTTATCCTCGAAATGCCGTTTATTTTGACATATGTTAATAGAGATTGAAAAGTGGGTACATCATCGGGTAACCGAGCATAATGCTGGAGTACCTATACCTAAACATAATGGCATAATCGATCACGTATTGAGTACGATCATTGTGTTCGTGAGGTGGACCGTGAATCCTGTCACTGTCCCCCCTCCCCCCTGATGCCCGTAGCGTGCCCGTAGCCTCCTCCCCCAAATGAATCCCATTTACGTTGCGCTTACGCAACTCACTAAAATCAGTGAAGTGTGTAATGTTTTTAATTGAAAGGATATGATGAGAAATGGACATCCTTCTGCATAGCAATTTTTTATATTAGTATTATATGCAAACGTACAACATAAGTATGCCTTGCCGCCGCCAGTGACTGTCTGACTGTGCAGCCAAAATATTCAACACTACAACACAAGCCTTATTCATGTAAAACAATTTGAAAAGTATCGCTTAAATTCTTCTATAGAATAATTTATTTAACCAAAAATTCAAATTTTGTTAAATAGATTTAGTAAGGTGTATACCTACAGCCATTTAGTTAAGAGGACTCACGCCGAGCGGTGGCGCCCTCACTCGTTAAAAAATCATAACTCGCAAAAAATAGATATTTTCAACACCTTTCTCTGTCACTTCCTTAGATTTAGACGTAAGGGTTTTTTAGAAGTAATTAATTAAAGAGCAATACCCTGAATTTACTATCGAAATTTTCGCCAAAAGTGGCCGATTTTAGCAATAATTTCGATAATAATTTCCCGGTACTATTTTCTCATCAATTCATTACTTCTAAAAAATCCTTAGGTCTAAATCTAAGGAAGTGACAGAGAAAAGTTTTGAAAATGTCTATATTTTGCGAATTATGGTTTTTTAACGAGTGAGGGCGCCACCGCTCGGTGTGAGTCCTCTTAATGAAATATGGATAAATCTTTATAATTTTAAGTACATTTCGGCATAAATGGTGTATAAAGGAAGAGGCCTATGCTCAGCATAGTGGGCCAATATATGCTATAAATATGTAGAAATTTTTTATAGTAAATATTACAATATAAATAATACCTATTCTGAAACGTGAGTCTGTTTGAAGTGGTTGCTTCTTAAGAGTTAATAACTCATAGGTACCATATTCTGTCTAATGTACGAATGTAAAGATTATTTTATTTCTTGTTCCTACCAAAACTACTCGAGTTTACTTTAAAAGTGCTTTATTACACTGCATAGTTAAACTTTCAAGCCAAAATAAGGCAGGATGTTCGAGGACTAGAATTGCGTGTTGCGTGTGGACAGACCCGAACTAGGAAGGAGAACAATGGAGCATGTCACAGTGTGCGCCTGCGCAGGCTAATGGAGCGGTAAATATTATTTTACACGCGGCTCGAGTGGGACGAACCGACACCAATAGTTGTCTGGGAAATTGTACGATTGTATAAAAAATGTACATACTTAGGGAAAATATATATGGAGTGAAGTGAGAAGATCGTAGGTATGTGAAAGCCGAGTATATTTATTTAAACAAGGCGTAAGACGGTGTTATGAAAATTGATAGGGGTTGCTCAGGAAATATAACTGCCACAACAACCGCAAAGAAATTCCTCTAGAAAATTAAAACAATGGGACAGCGAATTCGTATGAGGAAGGAATATCTTCATCATTTCCTACATTTCCCAGCAGAACCACCGCCGCACTTATAAATAAAAATAAGTTACCTGTGACATAACTTATCTAAGAAAGTTGTTCCATTACGTTGACTGAGCAACCCCTGTCTCTATATCTTCATTTCTTGATCACAATTAACTTTGTGTTTTGGATCACGAAAAACTATCTACCTACCTATGTGTATAAAATACTTTTTTATTTTATTTTATATTCCTTGACGCGCGCCTTGATTCTCGCCGTCCAGTTAAAAATTCTAATTCTTACAATTCTTAGGATAAATGGCTTTTGTGTAGTCACAATTCCGCCATGCAATGTCAAGTAAATTGATAAATATATAACGAGAGAAACAGACTCCAATTCTAATTCTTACTAGCGCTGTCACTTTTTGACATTTGACATAAGAACAGGATAGCAAATAAACACATGTTTTTAACGTTCCTAATTTGACATAAGCTGCTTTAAATAAGAACCGAGCATA
Source organism: Scrobipalpa atriplicella (assembly GCA_029255725.1). NCBI lineage: Eukaryota > Metazoa > Arthropoda > Insecta > Lepidoptera > Gelechiidae > Scrobipalpa > Scrobipalpa atriplicella. Next base: position 7,546 of record JARACY010001306.1, on the reverse strand, counting down.
GAGCATGCTCCTTATTTTAAGTCAATTAAGCAATCTAATGTCAGATTAGGAATGTCAATGTCATGTGTTTATTTGCTATCCTGTTCTTATGTCAAATATAAGAAAGTGACAGCGGTACTAAGAATTAGAATTTGTAACTGGACGACGAGAATCGAGGCCTTGTGTATTATTTTTATTTTGACTGAAACGGTTGCTTAATTTTTATTTTATACTATTTATGACATTGTACTATCTATTAGCTTTTACAAATTGACATATTATTTAAGTATTTTTAGAAATTTGAATTTGAAATTTTTGAATTATTTTACTTTATGACGATCATTTTATCCTTGGACATTGTTATCAAGTATTATTGTAATGTAATTATGAAATTGATAAAATGAAATAAATAAATCTAATCTATAATAGAAAGCAATTTTCCAGTTTCAACCCCTCTTTGTATAGTTTCAAAGTAAACAAAAACAATGTTTATAAATGTCTACAGAAATGTACTTGTTTGTTCGCGTCCTGATTCTGATTCACATGGTCAATTACAATTTGACGCATCACTGAATATCTACCCTCGCTCACTGCGATTGCTGTTAAATTATTTTAATTTCAAATTAAGTCTATATTTATAATTTTGTTATGGGAATACAATACTTAAGTTACAGTTGTAGGAGTACCTATAGTAGAGCTAGAGATATTTTTGTGTGTACGCACAATAAAAATGATTACCTATTTTTTAAAACTTTATGCTACCCAATGCTTGTACTTATTGCTATATTATAAATATATAGTTCAAATTATCTCACTTTATTAGGTCACAATTAGGTTAGGTACATATCCACTAACCAATAAAAAATGGATATAAAATGTGTATTGTATAATGCTCTCTGTCTGAACGATATAAATGGCCCATGAATTTAAAAACGTTTCCCAAGAAAACTAGGTCGAAATAATTATGAAAAAATATAACTAGCTTCCAATACCAAATATGTGCTTTTGACTAATGTATTTTGTATGGGCGGTCAAAATATATTTTCCGGATTGTATGTATAGCGTACCAGAAACTGGATAGGGATTGCTCAGTCAACGAAACTGAACAACTGTCACCAGGATTTTATTTCAGGTAATGAAAAAAATGGCTTTTCCATACAAATTACAACTGAGAGTTGAAAAATTGTTCAGATTCATTGACTGAACAACCCCTATCAGTTTCTGGTACGACCATATTGGATCCAAAGTATTTGAACAAAGATATATCATAAAAGATACATTTACTATTTAATTAAAACACTGATTAGCAAATCTAAACGTTTCTTGCAGCTGATTGCACGTACATACTTACTTCCTACACAGAGCGGTAACAAAAACTATACAACGTGTAACAGACAGGGTAGGTATATGCATCGTGAAAGGTGTGAATCGCCCCATGAAACTGAACAACCTTTCCCTGAGGAACATAGGACAAATTACGAAAAAAAATTGACCTCTCATACAAAATTCATTAGTTGAGAGTGTTAGTGAGTGAGAGTGCATTTAGTATGGGAAGTAAAATATTTTATTTCGTAAGTATTTCGACCTATGGGAAAGTTGTTCAGTTTCATGGGCAGATTCACACTTGAGCTACGCTCGGGCCCCGCTTGACATATCCCTGAGGCGGTGTTCATCCTAGTGATAAGGTCTACTATTGAAGTATAAGGCGTAGTTCCCAGTGCAGCTGACCGCACCACATGATAACGCGTGGAACGGAACTGGCTGGTTTCACGTTGTATAACTGATAACGGCACTAACTTTCCAATTCTTTCATCATAGATCTTTTTGCATTTACCGGCCGAACGTTAGCTGTTTAGATTTGCATTACGAAAAAGATAATAATTAATTCTGATATATTTTTGAGACTAATCAACCTTATTTAAGGGGCTACCCTACCTACCTTGAGCTTATCTAAGTGGCGCCCTCATTAGTCAACAAATCATAATTCACTGAAAACACAATTAATCGAAATTCCGGTAGATCAGATTGAAGTAAAAGCAAAGAAGATTTTAGAACCTCATTAAGTTGAAATTTATAGTTCGTGGTAGTAACAGAAAGAATATTTGCGAAAAATTGCCACTTTTAGCACTTTTGGTATCTGTAACTGCTGTAAACACTGAATCATGAGTATAGTACTTAAAATATATTTAAGTACCTATACTTTAATCTGATCTACCGGATTTTCGATTAATAGCGTTTTCAGTGAGTATTGATTTTTAACTGATGAGATGATGACTTTTGGTCTTTGTATCACAGTTCGGGGACGATACCCGAAAACGCAAAAAAACACTTTCATTTAACCGGTTTACCTCTATCTATTTCATTTTTGATACAATATAAGTTTCAAGCAAAATTTATGGAATACCAATAGATGGTCTGCATCAGAAATCAGGCATATCATGAAACAAAATGCATATCAATGATAGAGGGGGGGGCAGTGAAGCGTGCGTGCTGTGGTGTGCAGTGTGTAGAGTAACCCCCCATCACCCGCACGCTGAGACCCGGCTCACGATCATCATGACACCAAATATCACTAAATCAGCATGCATTTACCTAATATTATGCACTTTATACAAATTCAGGGTGTAATGTAATCAGTTAACGAAATTTAACAAAGATTTTTATTACGATGTTTTTTCAGGAAATGGAAAGCCTTCTGTTTTTTTTTATATGTAAACTAGCTATCCGGAGAACTCTTCCATAATGTGTACGTAATAAAAACTTATAAATAAGTAATTTCATATTAGTTTAATTATTTATTACATAAGGACTTTTTTTGTGACGGAGATCAATTTTGGGGTGGGGTTATGTTATGGTATGACAATGGCCCCGATTCAGCGAAAACACAATCTAACAATTAAGAACATAGCTGTCAATTCAAGAAACTATTTTTTGAATGGGTTCTGACTAAGGCTCGTATTTATAAAGTGATCTCAAGATTGAGATCAATATTAAGTTTGGATTTGACAGGTCGTTTTATACTGAAATGACATTTCTGATACAAACTCAAATCCGCTGTCACTCTTGAGAGATTATAAATACGACCCTTAGTCCTTTGAAATTGAAGGAATTCTAACTGATATAATAAGTCCATCTTGCGCAATCAATGCGCCCCCTTTTCGTTCACTCAAGTTTTAATAATCTTTAATTAAGTGTTTGTTTCAGAATCGACACCACTGACGGTTGTAGACACTACCACCAAGAGGGTAGAGGTGCTTTTACGTGTGCCAACAAAAACAGTTGGGCGGTTTCAAATAAGATTGTGTACGTTGTCTACGATTTACCTATTAATTATCTGAAAAAATCCTTACTCATTATGAGAAACTTCTATCAGCCGCGGATTGGAAGGTTGGTGAGACAAAGGTTATTTTCTCGTACATAATAAACAGATAATAAAAGTATGTTTGGGTACGTTGATGTCCTCATGGTTCCTGATTCCCATGAGTACGGTACTTGCGTCGTCGCAACAATGCCATCTCCGCGAGCTATGGGCCGTGTCATTTTACTATGGCACCCGATTTCCCATCGGTATCATTATAATTTTGATATCCTTTGTTACAACACCTACTGTTAATACTAACCTCTAGCAAAACGTAATAACTAATACGAGTAATATGAGTTTTAATAGTCCATAAAATACAAAAAAACACAGGACCTCCAAATAATTACACTTACCTACACCTACAGGTAGAAATTACCATAATTTATTTATAGCTGTTGGTAGCTTAAATATTTTTTTTACTTTTCTATACCCAAGTCGATGGAAAAGGATGTTAATTTTCTTTCAAACTCAGTACACCTTGTAGATTTTGACCGGGTAGCGGAGACACAGATTATTTTTTGTAGCACGCAGTGAAAAGTTTATACTTATCGCAAATATACAATACAATAGCGATCGATCTAATGAATCCTGGTGTTAGAGTTTATAAACCGCCAAATAATAGCACAATCGACTCGAAATCTAAACGATATATGAAGAAGATTACAATACTGGGAGTAAAAAACCTAAACAAACTTTAGGGTGTGAAGTGAACCTACCCATGAAACTAAACAACTTTCCCCAATGAACACAGGCTAAAATAAAAAAAATATGGACCTTACATACAAAATGGCTCGAGCCGCTGACACTATTTGTATGGGAGAATTGTTCAGTTTAATGGGTAGGTTCAGGCCCTTAATTTTTTATTTTTTAACACCCTGTATAATTTAACTAATTGTGTTCCTTCCTATAGGTGGAATAGGAAGTAGTATAAGGATCGTGTGAGTGGACTGACCTGCATTTGAAACCAGGAGTGGATGAGGCCGGCGGCGTGCGGAGGACCCCAGCGGCCGCCGCCCGGGACAATCTGCAACAACACCACGTGACCACGTCTTAGCCATCGTCAACCAACACCAAGCAGAATTACCCTTTTGCAAAATGTTCCTTTTAGACAAAAGGTTTAAATCTCCGAGTCTGAGCTATAATCTAGCTGAAAGCTATATTTTGCGAAAAGGAAATTTTCCGAAAGAGAAATTATGAGAAAGGGCCATTTTGACGATACTTCATCAAATAATAAAGAATAAAACTATGTACTAAAGGTGTAGCACCTGCTGCTGATCACTTTCAAATAGTACCTACGTACCTAGCATATATATTTTTGTTTGACCGGTGGTCAGCCAATGGTGCTAATTCAGGACGCACTATTACTAATTCTAATTCTTAATAGCGCTGTCACTTTCTTAAATTTGATATAAGAACAGGCTAGCAAACAAACACATGACTTTGACATTCCTAAACTGACGTACGTATACGGCGTTTTAAATAAGGAGTGACCATAGAGCGTGCTTACTAATTTTACGTAATTTAAGCAGTCTTATGTCAGATTAGGAATGTCAATGTCATGTGTTAATTTGCTATCCTGTTCTTATGTCAAAGTTACAGCGCTACTAAGAATTAGAATTAGGAATAGTGCGTCCTGACTTAGCTCCAATCATTACAAAATAGTGCTGGTGAGGAATTTTCTTTTCAACTCAGTCTGGCATGCAAATATGTTATTAGAGTTTTATGATGAATACCTACATTGTTAATTGCATTTAGTTGTAATTGCATGTAGTTTGAATAAAATGTCCATCCGAAAACAGTAAAAATCTTCCGGTATTTAAATTATCTTGAGTTATTGATAATTAATAAACCGAAGCGAAGTGTTGTTTTCTAGCCGTGATTTTGAAGAACAGTTATTATAAGTGCCGTCGGCCGCTACAATACCGCCGTGTTCGATGACTCCCATTCTTGTCATTAGCATATTAGAAAAGTTATGTCTAATATCTTTTATTGTGTTAGCAGCTTTCAAAATCACGGCTAGAAAACAACACTTCGCTTCGGTTTATTAATTATCAATAACTCAAGATAATTTAAATACCGGAAGATTTTTACTGTTTTCGGATGGACATTTTATTCAAACTACATGCAATTACAACTAAATGCAATTAACAATGTAGGTATTCATCATAAAACTCTAATAACATATTTGCATGCCAGACTGAGTTGAAAAGAAAATTCCTCACCAGCACTATTTTGTAATGATTGGAGCTAAGTCAGGACGCACTATTCCTAATTCTAATTCTTAGTAGCGCTGTAACTTTGACATAAGAACAGGATAGCAAATTAACACATGACATTGACATTCCTAATCTGACATAAGACTGCTTAAATTACGTAAAATTAGTAAGCACGCTCTATGGTCACTCCTTATTTAAAACGCCGTATACGTACGTCAGTTTAGGAATGTCAAAGTCATGTGTTTGTTTGCTAGCCTGTTCTTATATCAAATTTAAGAAAGTGACAGCGCTATTAAGAATTAGAATTAGTAATAGTGCGTCCTGAATTAGCACCATTGGCTGACCACCGGTCAAACAAAAATATATATGCTAGGTACGTAGGTACTATTTGAAAGTGATCAGCAGCAGGTGCTACACCTTTAGTACATAGTTTTATTCTTTATTATTTGATGAAGTATCGTCAAAATGGCCCTTTCTCATAATTTCTCTTTCGGAAAATTTCCTTTTCGCAAAATATAGCTTTCAGCTAGATTATAGCTCAGACTCGGAGATTTAAACCTTTTGTCTAAAAGGAACATTTTGCAAAAGGGTAATTCTGCTTGGTGTTGGTTGACGATGGCTAAGACGTGGTCACGTGGTGTTGTTGCAGATTGTCCCGGGCGGCGGCCGCTGGGGTCCTCCGCACGCCGCCGGCCTCATCCACTCCTGGTTTCAAATGCAGGTCAGTCCACTCACACGATCCTTATACTACTTCCTATTCCACCTATAGGAAGGAACACAATTAGTTAAATTATACAGGGTGTTAAAAAATAAAAAATTAAGGGCCTGAACCTACCCATTAAACTGAACAATTCTCCCATACAAATAGTGTCAGCGGCTCGAGCCATTTTGTATGTAAGGTCCATATTTTTTTTATTTTAGCCTGTGTTCATTGGGGAAAGTTGTTTAGTTTCATGGGTAGGTTCACTTCACACCCTAAAGTTTGTTTAGGTTTTTTACTCCCAGTATTGTAATCTTCTTCATATATCGTTTAGATTTCGAGTCGATTGTGCTATTATTTGGCGGTTTATAAACTCTAACACCAGGATTCATTAGATCGATCGCTATTGTATTGTATATTTGCGATAAGTATAAACTTTTCACTGCGTGCTACAAAAAATAATCTGTGTCTCCGCTACCCGGTCAAAATCTACAAGGTGTACTGAGTTTGAAAGAAAATTAACATCCTTTTCCATCGACTTGGGTATAGAAAAGTAAAAAAAATATTTAAGCTACCAACAGCTATAAATAAATTATGGTAATTTCTACCTGTAGGTGTAGGTAAGTGTAATTATTTGGAGGTCCTGTGTTTTTTTGTATTTTATGGACTATTAAAACTCATATTACTCGTATTAGTTATTACGTTTTGCTAGAGGTTAGTATTAACAGTAGGTGTTGTAACAAAGGATATCAAAATTATAATGATACCGATGGGAAATCGGGTGCCATAGTAAAATGACACGGCCCATAGCTCGCGGAGATGGCATTGTTGCGACGACGCAAGTACCGTACTCATGGGAATCAGGAACCATGAGGACATCAACGTACCCAAACATACTTTTATTATCTGTTTATTATGTACGAGAAAATAACCTTTGTCTCACCAACCTTCCAATCCGCGGCTGATAGAAGTTTCTCATAATGAGTAAGGATTTTTTCAGATAATTAATAGGTAAATCGTAGACAACGTACACAATCTTATTTGAAACCGCCCAACTGTTTTTGTTGGCACACGTAAAAGCACCTCTACCCTCTTGGTGGTAGTGTCTACAACCGTCAGTGGTGTCGATTCTGAAACAAACACTTAATTAAAGATTATTAAAACTTGAGTGAACGAAAAGGGGGCGCATTGATTGCGCAAGATGGACTTATTATATCAGTTAGAATTCCTTCAATTTCAAAGGACTAAGGGTCGTATTTATATCTGAAGAGTGACAGCGGATTTCTGATA
>JARACY010001305.1:0-61493 GCA_029255725.1 Scrobipalpa atriplicella | reverse complement strand
CAGCAGCAGCAGGCGGGGCACTCGAAGAGCCAGAGGAGGATGGGGTGACCGACACAATAATGATAATGAGCACCACGGCCCCGATAGCTCCGATAATCAACATCATTTTCAAGTTCTGCCACCAGTACTTCCGCTTCAGCTTGCCAGCTTGTTGCTCGAACTGGGCTGCTCCGTGCTGCAGAGCGTCGGCGCGGTTGTCCAGCTCTGATAGCTTCTGGTCCCTCTCTAGGACTTTCTCGACATTTACTCGCATAATACCCACAACTTCGTCTACTTTGGCTTGAGTTTGAGCCAAACGTTTGTCGTTCACTTTGGGGGCAGAGGTTCCTGATTGGTCTTCCATGATTAACGTTTGCTTTTCTACAGCAAAATCACGAAATATTCACAAGAGTAACAAGATTTCCACAACTTCACTAGTAAATAAAAAATATTCAGTGCAAGTATGGCGATAAAATAATTTTATGAATGACACATTCCTCAACAAGTAGTAGATGACGTCATTTTTTTCTGTCCGACTAGTTCATTTTTTTTTTATTATGGCTTGGCAACTAGACCATCAGTCAGTTCAGTTCATGTAGTTCTTTTTATGTACGTGAAATAAAGGCCTCGACACACTTAGGTGTAGCGTCGGTCGAACGATGTCATGTCGAATCAGAGTTCCATGACATTTCCTTGTAAATAGTTTCTGTTCTACACCCGACACTGGCAGAAGTCATAGAGGAAGTAAATAAAACTGCAGAAGTGTCCCCAAATCTGGGTTGACGTTTGCCAAACACAATATTATTATTTTTTATTATAATTAGCTAGCTTTCCACACGTGGTTTCTTTCACCTGCGTTAAATGAGTTTTCCGGTGGAAATAAAGGTTTTCCCGCGGTGAAAAGTAATCTAATTCCCATTCCAGGATCTAACCCATAATAATATATATGTGTGCGTGTGCCACGTTTCATCTCGATCCATCCAGTGGTGGAGTTAAGGGTTGCGTACACATGCACAAGTGACAAAACTATTCGTTGTACGCGTGTGTTTAATTTGGAAATTTTAACTATCAGTTTCTCTTAGCTGACGGGGACGACGTTTTGTTTGAAATAGCATTTCAAAAATACGCCGTAGTTGTTATAATTTAAATTAGCGACATGCGGATTGCAAACAGGGTTGCCGTAGTTTTGGGAATTTCCCAAAATGCGGGGAATTTCAAACTGAGTAGGGAAGTTTTGGGGAGAGCATCAACGCGGGGAATATGCGGAGAATCAAGGAGTTTCAAGTTTATACCCTATAATCATATAGTGATAACTGCTCTCTTTTTATCCATTTCCCTTCCTATTTTTCATGTATTTTGTGTACGGTAGGTTTTACTGTAGCATGAAATAGCAACATAATAAGAGTTAGTCTAGATTTTTTAATGAATCTCTGTACTTTCAGTTTTTTTTTGGGGAATATGTGGGGAATTTCAACACAGATTTTGGGGAATTTCGATGAAGGGTGTTGGCAACGCTGTTCGTGGACCGTTTAGACCATCAGTATTATCACGATATTAGCACTGTCAGTATTATCAAATTACCGAAGTATGAAGAATCACGATTCCGTCAGTATTTCATCAGTATTTGGATCGTAATCCAAATATCGTAAACGCCGCCATTGAGCAGCCAGTGGTCTGTATAGGCCTTTGTTGCACTATTTCTTTGAAGAGGTGAGTGAGGCTACATGAATGAAATTGTCTATGCTACAGTCCATATGGTTTTTTTTTTCACGATAGAAGCTTTTGTCATGTTATTTGATATTATTAAAGGTGTTAACAGACGACCGGACCGGACGACCATAGACAACACCGGACAAGCAGTTAGTGTTGCCCGACCCCTTTGCCAAAAATAACATAAGTTGGCTCGAAAAGTAACATTTTGACCACAAAAACTTAATTTGTGTACATTTGTTTATCTCCCTTTTGGTCTCCGTTTTATAATTTTTATTATGTGTTTTACCATTATCTCGGGACTTTAGAGTCTCGACATGAGAGGGTCAAAAATAACGTAAAATGTTACTTTTATAACATTGTGGCAACACCGTCCCGTCAATAATAATAATAATGTGCGGCGGATCGGCGTCCACACGACCGGACCGCACCAATTTGACAGTCCGGTCCGGACGTCTGTTAACACCTTAATATCACACATATTATTTGCAGATTAAACGACTAAAATAAGAAAAATACACCCAATAAGAAAGGTACTTCATTTTGTGTACTGGTTTTTTAGGTGATTAATGACAATAGAATAATTCACTATTCTTCAAAAAGTATTTCTCTCATTTCGCTGCTAGCTTTGTGAATACGAAATAAAATTAAATTGAATCTAGTTGCCAAGCCATAACAAAAAAAAAAAAATATAAAAAAAAAGATGTCTATAGGTGTTAACAGACGTCCGGACCGGACTGTCAAATTGGTGCGGTCCGGTCGTGTGGACGCCGATCCGCCGCACATTATTATTATTATTGACGGGACAGTGTTGCCACAATGTTATAAAAGTAACATTTTACGTTATTTTTGACCCTCTCATGTCGAGACTCTAAAGTCCCGAGATAATGGTAAAACACATAATAAAAATAATAAAACGGAGACCAAAAGGGAGATAAACAAATGTACACAAAAAATAAATCTTTATTTACCACCAGTACAGTTACAAATTAAGTTTTTGTGGTCAAAATGTTACTTTTCGAGGCAACTTATGTTATTTTTGGCAAAGGGGCCGGGCAACACTAACTGCTTGTCCGGTGTTGTCTATGGTCGTCCGGTCCGGTCGTCTGTTAACACCTTATGACTGACTCTTGTGTGGTGTTCTGTGATTTTGTAGTGCGACCGGCGATAGATTTTTCTTTGTTTCCTAATATTTGATTGAATAAATATTAAAATGGTAAGTAGCATTAGAATATTTACTAATTAGTTAACAATAATAACCTAATTTGAATCGAGTCTTTAACGTATTCTCAAAGATATAGCGCAAAAACAAAACCGTTGTTCCAACTTCCAAGACCTGCACATGTGCCACTAATAAAATTTTGTGAATAACTTTTCAGGTGTCGTTAAACCCAATTAGGATTTTGAAAAATGAGGCTGAAGAAGAAAAGGGCGAAATGGCCCGTATGTCCAGCTTCATTGGAGCGATCGCCATTGGTGATTTGGTAAAGAGCACCTTGGGCCCAAAAGGAATGGACAAAATCTTGGTCTCTTGCGGCAGAAATGCGGGACAGGTAATATATTATTGCTCTCTTCTTAGACTTCACCTTGTATATTGCATATAAATATCATTTTTACTGCCCATTCATAACTTGGTAGAAAATAACCTAGCTTCATCTACCAGGTCATGTGATATAAATACATACTTGCAGGTGGAAGTGACGAACGACGGTGCTACCATCCTGAAGTCAGTGGGCGTGGACAACCCTGCTGCCAAGATCCTGGTGGACATGTCCAAAGTTCAGGATGAAGAAGTTGGTGATGGTACCACATCAGTCACTGTATTAGGTTTGTATTGCTTTATTACTCCTTATTAATAAAGGAATGTTTACTAGTTTTCCCTGGTTTCAACCATGATCTAATAAGTTCAGGAAAAGAATTACATATTCCTCCTACTTTTTCCAATTCCCTTTGTGAATCAGAAGCATTAAAACATTTTTAAAATTCTAGATTATTATTGTTTTTTTTTTATGGAATTAAATATCTTATACTCTATTCTAGCTGCTGAATTGCTCCGTGAGGCTGAGAAGCTGATTGAACAGAAACTGCACCCACAGACCATAATCTCTGGCTGGAGAATCTCTGTGGATGCAGCCAAGCAGGCCCTGGCCGCAGCAAGCTTCGACCACCAGAAGAACTTCAATGAAGCTGCTTTGAGGGCTGACTTGGAAAACATTGCTCGCACAACTCTTAGCTCCAAAATTCTGTCCAACCACAAAGAGTAAGTGACTTTTTAATATTTTGATCTATCAGTTTGTGATAGATCAGTGACTTTTTCATGATGTTTGTATTGATTCAGGATTATTTAATAATTTTGCCTTGTGCCAGGTACAAAAAATCATATTTTCTTGTCTTATTAATCTGTGACTTGATAAAATTTTCAGACACTTTACAAAGTTGGCTGTAGATGCAGTCCTGCGGCTCAAGGGATCTGGCAACTTGAAGGCTATCCAAATCATCAAGATCTCTGGTGGTCTGCTCGAGGAGTCTTTCCTGGATGAAGGATTTCTTTTGAACAAGAAGGTATGTATGTAGAATTTGACAGGATAATTGATTATAGAAAGCTAATTCCATTATAATAAATAGAATTTTTTGTGTAGTTTTAGGTTAACATACAATTTTTCAAGTCTGCTGATTTTGTACGAGAAGTCCAATTTCTTTTCTAAGATTTCAAAATGGGTCCTAAATGAGGAAAGTTGTTGCATGGCCAGCACTGACTTTCTTGCTTACCGGAACACAGTTTCTGCCCTAACATCCTGTTTTCTGTTTCTCCTTTCCTTTATTTATTTGCCATGACTTAAAAAAGCCTTTATTTATGGGTCTGATCATGTTTTTTTTTTTCATAGCAACTTTGGAGTTACACTTGTGAATTTTGTATGTACATTGTCTGTCTGTTAGGTGGGAGTTCACCAACCTAAGCGCATTGAAAACGCCAACATTCTCATCGCAAACACACCCATGGACACTGACAAGATCAAAGTCTTCGGCTCTACCATCAAAGTGGACTCTATGGCCAAGATCGCAGAGCTCGAAGTAGCTGAGAAGGAGAAGATGAAGGACAAAGTTAACAAAATTATCAACCACAAGTGCAATGTGTTCATCAACAGGTAAGAGATTTTTTTAAAGTAATTTTCAGGAGTCCAGGATTACCAGTTTCAGAGTTATAACCGTTCTAACACAACAAAGAAAAAATACTAGTGTGGAAATTAGCTGCAGGTTAAAATTGAAACGCAGGAACTATGCGACTGTGAAAATAAGCTGCAGAGAAAAAGGCGACAAGAATAATCGCATTCGGGAAAAAATGCTAAAAAAAAAAAACAGAAAAAAAGGGTTTGGGAAATCAATCTAACAAATCTTCTTAGATAGCGTTGTTTTACGAGCTCTTTTTCCATTCAGTTGTTCAGAATTTTCTATTTGATTGAGCAATTACTAATGTGTCTGAAATCGAAGTAGCAACAATGAATACCCCAGCCCAACCATGGGCGAAATAAAGCAGTCTTGACCACGGGGCAATCAGCTGCAGCGAATTTTCGCTAGTTGCGAAAGGCGAAGTGTCTTGCGACTGAGAAATGTATTCCTATCCTAATGGAACCTCGCGAATTTTCTGTGATTTTCGCCTTTTCGCCATTTAATTTATACTATATAGTATTCTCTACTTCACACTTTGGTGTGGCGTGCCTGATGTGATTTGATGTGATCCGCCCGAAATAACTCCGTTCAAAATGCCAATTTGAAAACCGCATATTAATACAATTTTTCTATCTGTCCCCCCACTTGCAGACAGCTGATCTACAACTACCCTGAACAGCTGTTCGCTGACGCGAATGTGATGGCGATCGAGCACGCCGACTTCGACGGCATCGAGCGTCTGGCGCTCGTCACTGGAGGAGAAATCGTCTCCACCTTCGACTCTCCCGACAAGGTCAAGCTGGGACACTGCAAGCTTATTGAGCAGGTAACATTAGATGGTTATATAATACACTGTCCTCGTAGTATGCAGCCTCGGTAAGGCCGCGATAGCCATTTTATCACACATTTTATTATAACTATCTGTCAAATTGTATGGGAGTTTGACAGATAGATGCGATATATTCGTTATCGCGCGGCGGCATGCCACGATGTATGACTGGACTTTTGCGTTAACAGAAAGATAGAAGCTGCGCAAGGGAGGCAAAAAAATATAGAAACGGATTTAATTGAAGAAACCATGTTCTTTGGAGAAAATTGTTTGTTATCACCAGCATATGCCTAGTTTTCAGTATCAATGTATTGATACTAAATCGTTTTCGAACCTAATCAAAATTTTGTCATTCCCAGGTGTTGATCGGCGAAGAGAGCCTGATCCGTTTCTCGGGTGTGGAGCTCGGCGCCGCCTGCTCCATCGTCATCCGAGGAGGCACGCAGCAGGTCATCGACGAGGCCGAGCGGTCCCTGCACGACGCGCTGTGTGTGCTGGCTGCCACCGTCAAGGAGCCCAAGGTCGTCTATGGAGGAGGTGGGTCTATTCATTTGGCGACCGTTAATAAAAACAAAAAATAACGTCTGAACTGAATGACCTAAGGAGTACCATAATCTTTTCAGGTGCCAGCGAGATGTTGATGGCGGAGGCCGTCTCCAAAGTGGCTGCGCGGACCGCCGGCAAGGAGACCGCAGCCGCCGAAGCGTTCGCCATCGCCCTGCGCCGCCTGCCCGCCGCCGTCGCCGACAACGCGGGCTACGACAGCGCCGAGCTCATCGCCAGGCTCCGCGCCGCACATGCACAGGGAGAGAACACTATGGGACTGGGTGAGTTATATAGGGAGTAACTGAAAAGGCACCGGACCACTACCAACTTTTTTACTTCCATTGTAATTGTTTTTTACTTCCTTTCTCAAAGTCGACGAATGCCAGGACTAGTTATGCTCGCCATTCTACGCTCGACTCAATAAGCATGCGCAGTTCGTATGGTCGGTCCAGGAGCGTTCAGGACAGAATCCGGCTTGCTCTTCCCGAAGTGTTTTCGCGATCTCGAGGGACATGATTGAGGAGTGTTTTTTCCAGGACTTTAGCCGCAGTAGGTAAAATAAGTCTGACAAATCACCTTTCTTCGGTACCTTTACAAGCAGCCCTAGTTTCCACTCATTTGAAACACGCTCAGTCTTCCATACACGCGTCAACAGGGTGTGCAGTAGTTCAGCTGATCTAACCGGATCGATTCAGTGTTTATTTGCTATCTCGTTTTATGTCAAAGTCGAGAAAGTGACACAGCCATCTTAAAATTAGTTAAAAAATGGTGTCACCAGAATCGTGAGCACTGTTTCAATCTATTTTATCTTTACAGACATGGAGACCGGTAGCGTGGGTGACATGAAGACCCTCGGCATCACGGAGTCGTATGTGGTGAAGCGCCAGGTCCTGGTGTCGGCGGCCGAGGCGGCCGAGATGATCCTGCGCGTTGATAACATCCTGAAGGCCGCGCCGCGCCGCCGCGGGCCCGACCGCAGGCCTTGCTAAGCTAGACTAGTGAATGAAGGTCAATCTTGTAACTGTCAATATAGGCCTCCTTAAATGAGCTACTATGCCTAATGTTCAGCTTTTCTTAATCAGTCATAGGTCATTTGATACATTAGCACACATTAGTGATTTTGCTTACAGAAAAGGACTATACTTTGGCCGGAACGGATTATGTCAAGGTTCTGTCGCTTTGGCTGGTAGCGTCTTAGAGGAATAGGGTGGCCTAAATATGTGATTTTGAAACAGTAATGTTTATCGCTAGTTTCATTGGCAGTTACAAGATTTTCTATTATTGACGGGACATAGGATGGTTGTAATCAGAAGTAGGATACAACTATTCAAACTATAAAGCAAAAGACCAAACAAATGTTTTTATAATTTCTTTGTGTTCAGAGTCATACTAGTGCTAGTATTGCCACCTCTGATTGCAACTATTCAATGTATTTTCAGAACAATTAGCTTATAAATGCATCTTAATTTGTAAAGTGAGAAATAAGAAAGCATTTATTTTTAAGTGCAGTCATTGATTGACCCATTTATTTCACTTTTCACTTTACGTCAACAGCTTTATATTCATACTCACAAAACAATACTAATTGAGTGAATGTTTGTGATTTTGTCACTTCATATTCCTGTTTTTGTCACTTCATATTCCTGTTAGTGAAGCTAGCAGTTCGTCTCGTATTACTTTAACATGTTTTAGCATAGCCTTTAGTTTATTAGGCCGCAGCTGCCTTCAATGAAATGATGTATTAACAATCTATTTAATAAAAAGTACAGGTCTAATATATGTGTTTTTTTTAAATGATATTTTCCTAATTTCCTTTTATTTTTTACATACTTACCAAAATTCGAATCGAATAGCGGCAGTTATTAAGAACGACAGTCCCTTTATTTTCTTTGTATGTAATTTAATAGTTAGAGCAGTATATATAGCCAGTGGCTGCATTTTGAGTATGTTAATTTAGTTTGTTTATTTTCACCCTTCCAGCTCGAAAAGGGCTCTTTGCGCCTAAATTCTGGAGTGAGGAATAGTTTTTTGTTCAACAAGAGAACTAAAGTCAATTTTAATTCGAGTGCTTAAATTGAATCCCGAGCAAACGAAAGAGACTAGGGCCCGTATTTATAATCAGCTATCAAGAGTGACA
Source organism: Scrobipalpa atriplicella (assembly GCA_029255725.1). Taxonomy (NCBI): domain Eukaryota; kingdom Metazoa; phylum Arthropoda; class Insecta; order Lepidoptera; family Gelechiidae; genus Scrobipalpa; species Scrobipalpa atriplicella. Next base: position 53,124 of record JARACY010001305.1, on the reverse strand, counting down.
GCGAGTTTGAGTTCGTATCAGAAATGTCATTTCAGTACAAAACTACCTGTGAAATCCATACTTAATATTGCTCGCAATCTTGAGATCGCTTTATAAATACGAGCCTAGAATTGACGAGATTTTAGCTCTCTTGTGATACATAATATTTTTCAACTCTGATAACGAGAACGAAGTATCTCAACTGCATTCAAAACTACATTTCAACACATTTTATATTTCAACAATCGTATAGTGATGTGAGATAAAAGTAATAAAAATTCTAAAGCTTTGGTATTAGGCGATAGACTGAAAACCTGCCACTACACCAAGAATCAGACAGAATCAGAACCAACACACCCCCTCTTACCTCTATTGTCAGAAGTGGCGCTAACTTTTCGTACACCCTTGACGCCGTGCCAAACCTGTAAGGTTTTGTTATACGAATAATGTAATAAGAGAAATTCAACAACAAAATGGTACCCATATTCTCGTAGCTTGAAGTCCTTCGTGAAACGCTCACAGCTTTAGTCCGCTACAACTCGTAGCGTCCGAACGCTACGCGCTACGACTCGTAGCCATCTCGTAGCGTACTATCGGCGGCGCGCTCATCGAAGGATTTTAGCTACGCGTGTAATTAATAGTTACGGTGGCATACGGCGTAGCCAGACTCGGCAGCACTTTCTCGATGTCTGTGAACCACACAATATATTTTGTACTGAGTGGTTACCTATATTCCAGAATACCAAATTGTTCAATCAAGCAAATGATATAGAGATGAAATACCACTGAAAACAGTGAATGCAATACTTTCAAAATATTATGGCGCGATTTGCGATGAATATATGAATGCGAATGTAAACTCAGAACGTTGTCAGTTTAGTAGCTCCATAAAACAAGCGTCTGTTATTTACTCTTTCAATAGTAATACAATAAAATCAGTTTCCACGAAAAATCTTCGGCTATCTTGCCGAAGGGGGACGATAATGCAATTTTCCTTTATTATTTGATTTACCTTCTCCTACAATTTTATATCGTCTCTACACTGTTATCCTCTACGATTGGGACGAGGACCTTTCTAAAGTATTTTACACGCTCGTCTTCAAATAATCCCCAATCTTGTTAAACCTTTATAAATCGTATTTTGAGATTTTCATTACATTATGTAAATTTTATCTTTAAAGGACGAAAATATAATTTCTTTTGAATAATTAGGATGGCTAATTAATTTTTAGGTCGGTAGGTAGGCATTGGATTAGCGCGGCGGGGTGCCGGCGTGGTGGGGCGGAGTCGCGGAGTGCCGGGCAGGGCAGCCGCACCGGCATGCGGCACCGCATCGCCACACGTGAGCACAGACACCGAAATAATCATTCTACCGCATTCAAATAGTCCGCCAACATGCGATTGTGCTAGTTTATGGAAAAGGCAATTCAAATATTGCTATAATTATGAGCCATTTCGTTTCCACTGAGGCTAATAAAGCTCACGTATATCCAAGGTTCTCAGAACCATTTAATTTTTATAACTATTAGTTAACCACTTGAGAAACTAGTTCATTCCAATATAGGTCGCTGTGTTTACTTGTTTATTAGGTAAGTTAATAATACCTAAAGAAACAACAAGCCAATTTGTAGAGGAAAAAGGGTGGAATCACGTCGCGAGGCGAGGCACGTAATACAGGTGAGGTTTGTACACAAATCGACTGTGACAAAGACAAACATAAATGGTACACTTTGCGTATTGTGTTACGGTTATTTGTGGGGTGAATCGGTGTGAGCCCGACTCCAAACTGACAGCTCGTTCATTTTTAACTCCCGCCCTAGCGTGTCGGGGACGACAATTTGGATAAATGGTAGATCCGCCGCCGACCGACTGAATTATTCAGTGGCGCCTCCTGGCATCGCTTCTTCACATGACAAGGAGAGGATTGCACAATAAAGTGGAATATTTAGAGAGTAATCACGTACGCAACATACGAGCAAGTGGCTCGTCGAGCCCTGAATGTGCGGCGCCCGCCCGCCGCCGCCGCTCTTATAGAATGGCATTTCTATTTGCGTCGGCTGTTTCACTGCAATATGAATATTAGCTATGACTCCTACATTCACACGTAACATGAAAACTTTATCAGATCTCGACATTTTCTATCTAAGAGTAAATTGTGCAAAGCGGGGTGGGGCAAATTGTATTCAAGGGGGTTTAACTTTAAAAATTTATGCCGAAATACTACTTAATTGGACGGGTTTGGAAATGAGATCGCGTAGACCTAACAAAATATTTTCATAATAGCGGTTGATAAAATAAAGGCAGACGTTGAAAAAGCCGGCTTCCGAGTGCATAATGTAAACTAATGATGAATGTCGGCGGTCGCGCAGTCTCGAATGGCATGCGCCACAAAAACCCGCCGCAGTGTAATTGCAAGAGGGAATGAAGTTATAAGCCTCTGCCCACTTTATACTAGGATTTTTCCGCACTAAAATCCACTGAAATGAATTCGCGACAATATGCCAAGCGGTGCGGTTGTGGCCAACAGTTGGGAGTTTAATAGTTAATGGTCTGTGTTAAAGCCTCATTTTATACAACTTTTTATGGATTTAACCTCTGCAGACTCACACATTTATATTGTACGGGGTGAGCCAGAGCGTCAAAAGGCTACGAAGCAATCGCCGCCGCCGCGTTTGACTAATTTTGAAAAGATATCTTGCTTAAGTACATAGAACTGAAGAATTTTACACAAGAAGTTTTTTTTATTGCCTAGCGAAAAATCTTTTAGATAGTTGATCAGTTTCGTAGACTGAGCAACCCCTTTCACTTTTCGAGATACCGTCTCTTACACCACAACCTGTATAACAAGGCGGGTTGTTTAGCCACTTCACTACGCGGTGAGAAGAGGTCTTTAGTTAGAAGTGTTAGAACAGATCTAATTCCCGCGGCCATTGTGATCGGCCGACTTCGGCGAGCATGTGCAAGTTTCGCGGAATAGTTTCCTTTCTCCCGCGTTTATCTTTCTTAAACAGTGGAATTGGCCTGGGATCCACCGGGATAATTACCTCGGCTATTTAGTGAGTTTCCTAAATAACGCGAACCCTATTCTCTTTTTCTTTTCGTAATTAAGATGTGGAGTTATGGACGGCGGGCTGATAGCTTTTCGGGTTCGCGCGTGGGCATCGCCTTTGGGATACCCATTTACGTTAATCAGGGGATTTATTTGAACTAAAACTATTTGTTGGAAACGTATTAACTTGACTAGTAGCTTTCAACTACCTACCAAATAATGAATTATTTCTAGGTCAGGGAAATTGCCATTAGGTACATTGTTCTAAATTGTTGATTAGGTGTCTAAACTATTTCAACCCTAATACCATGTGGGAATTTGTAATTCCTAGTTAACCCCTATTGTAATAGTAATAGGGTGATTGAAATAGGGACGATTAGCGCTAGAGCTAGGGATAACATCGGTATTAGCGGCGCGTGTCCATATTCGACCACGGCGGCCACAACAGCGAAAATTAACGACCAGCGGCCGATATCGGCTGATATCGCATCGACACGAGATTACCGCGTAAGCTCTAATTGGCCCCGTTCGACCGCCAGAGATCGCACAGATCGCGCCACTAAATAGAGATTTGCGCGCACTAAGCCGCGCTGAGCCGACGATCCCACCGGCGTCGGCGTACCTTCGCACAAATAGGTCAATGGGATCCAACAAACAAACCTGACTCACATCTTCCTCTATTTACAACACACACGAATCCCACAAAATATTTGCCCGAATCACGGCTTAATAGTAAACAAACGGTAATCCTACTTTGTGACCTGCGAAATTAACTATCAAGTTTTAGCACCGCGTAACTGCTTTTACTGTGCCCTATAGTCGAATATAAAAGCAAATTGGTCTAAAATTTGTCGCCAGTTTAAGTCTCAGTCGGTTAATCGTCATGGTCGATAAATTCCATTGTTGGCCGTAGATTACATAAAGTTCGGTAGACTTTAGTGAGCGCGTCTTCCTGGGACAATACGTAAATTAATGATCAAGTGTGCCTGAAGCATTGTCGCGAGTCAGGTTGAAGTTCGCCTGCGGATAACTCGGCTAAGTAATATTGGTTTAACCCGACTGCTGGCTGGCAGACAGTTTTGGCAGCTTCTCGACTCTCTGCATGATGTATGTTAATGTCACGTAAGAGATTATTTCTTGGCACTGGGACATGACACCCTCATACGATTGTTTGCTGAGCTATCTAGCATCCGGGTGAGTCAATGCCTGGAATACTTAGCTAAATATGTGGGAACTGGTTATCGCCCTCCCCAGACACTGCTCTATTCAAATTATGCATAAACTTTAAGATATGTTTTAGTACTTCTTTATTTAGTTATGTTATTTTTAAGTGCTTTCGCTTTTCATAAGTAGATACATCTGAGTTTTTATTAACCGTGTATTTAACAGGCAAGTCAGGTATTCTTATCCTACAGCTCTGGCAATCCTATCTTTCAAAGCGAAGGCGCGGCCTCTACAAATTCGTCTAAGTGCTGCACTTAGAAAAATACAACAGTTGTACAAAGTTCACGTCTTCCACCGATTCAATTCGCTAACTTCAAAGTGTGTTATTTCTTCCAGGCCAACTTTGTTGAGAGGAACCGACAGACTGACTTACATTGACTGCGGAACGCGTACTAGTATTTGTTATTGCACGAATAAACTTCACACTAACAACAAAAGGAAAAACAATCCGTTTTGAAAGAGAAGTATCCAACTCTTCATAGAGTTTTGGTTCAAGTTCGAACTTACGTATGCAAGTAGAGGAACCTTACGTTGGTGTGTTTATCTTTTGACACGAGTATAATAACAACTCAAGCTATATCAACTGTGCTCACATACATAAAATCATGCTTACATCCCCTGTGGGATAGGCTGAACTTCAGCGACTTCATAAAAACAAATCCCAACTAAACATTTCTTCAAAAAACTCGATTGTAATAATTTTTCACAAAACTTAATGAAACCTGTGAAACTTGGTGTTTGTAGCTACTCTACGCTACACCTCACTGTGAAGTTTAAGTACCTAAATGCCTATAGATATCTATCCATGACTATGGCCATCATATAAAAAAAAAGTAAATGTGATAAGAAAGCAGATATTTGGGGGGACGGGATATGAAAACTTATTTCATTTGCTGGTCGGAGTCGGAGTTACGGGACTGTTCATTGTGTAGAAGTCTCCATAAACCAAAAACACAAAGGTTTTACGAGTTACATTAAGTTAATGGAAGCTAGCATAATATACTAGTCTTATCTGGCTGACGTATACCTAATGCACTTTACATACATTCAACGTGCACCTCCTAATTGTTTGCATGTTTTTTTTTTTTCAAACAAACTTAGCCCCAATGGGTCAAACAATACGAAATTGAACATCATTGATCTCGATTAAATATTTATTAAAGGGTTCTCTACTTCTGCAGAATGTACAGATGGATATGTTAGAAAAGCGGGGTAAATGTGCTGAAAACTAAAATGGCAAAGAGTTTTCGAACTTTTGGTTTATCTTTTTACTACCTGGTCCTGTTGTAAAAGTGCAGTAATTCTGACGAAGCTGTAAATATTCACATTTCTCTACCACCATAACTATGTTTATTACCGTAAGTATTTTTGGTTTTGTGTTTATGACCCTATAATATGCGGCATGCGACCTATGGTTATTTTCTGTCTCAAACGTTTATTGAGTTTTTTAATTAATTTTATATAGGTACTTAGTAAATATTCTTTCTGAAAGGTTTACGGACCTAAAACTTGCCTTGAACGAAGAGTCTATCCTGTCATGACAAAACACTGTATCTTTATCTTATAGATAAAATGGCTCCATATAAAGAGAAATGCAAAATCTGTTTTAAATTTCAAAACGTGATGTTTCTAATACAGTGTTTTGACAGGGCAGAAGTCTGCCATGATGAGATGGATGACAAATGTATGACAACTAATTACTCCAATTGCTGGGATGCACCAAGTACTTATAGGCATCAGAGGCTTGTTAACACACATGATTAGAGCGTAATCATTTTGAAATGTCTGCGGGCAAATTGGTACGGGTGGATCTATTACAGCACTTATGCAAAATCATATAGGCTGTTGACTGTACTGTAGCTACGCTACCTCTATACCGGGTGTAAGGGAGAACGTACCATAAACTGATAGGGTTGTTCAGTCAACGAAACTGAATAACTTTCACCAGAAAATTCTTTCAGGAAATGGAAAAAAAAATCTTGATCAGACAATTTGTATGGAAAAGACATTTTTTTTAAATTTCCTGAAAGAATTTTCTGGGGAAAGTTGTTCAGTTTCGTTGACCGAATGAGCAACCACTATCAGTTTCTGGTACGCTATCCCTTTTACCCGGTGGATGGATTAGTATGTCTGTATGAGATGTCCAATTCTTTTTAGATTTCCACATGGAAAGTTGTTATGTAGAGCGCACTGAGATATCTTCCTGAAGAAACATAGTGCGTTTGTCTTAACACCCTGTATGTATATGCGATACTGAAACTACGGGGTACTATATGCGACGCGCTGGGTTTGAAATAGGTTTGCTCTGTAGCCCTGCGGCGTAGCGGTGCGCAGCGTGTACGCAGCGGGAAATACCGGTTCTTATTCAGCTATTTTAATAGATTCAAAGATACTATCATAAAGAAATAATGCTGAATTTCGATCAGGCTAAATTACTTGACAGATTGACTCGCTGTTTCACCAATCGCCATTCATCAACAATAAAGGTTTCGTAGTCCACCCACAGTTTCATTCCGAACAAAGTAGAGACTTAGTAGAATACCGATTTTCAGTTCCACTAAATCGAAATTTGATTCCAAGCGTTTGTGAATAAGGCCCCTGCACCGGCCCCGGCGGCCGTGAAATTGAATTAGCAACTCATTAGTGACGCCAATAAAACGGGACTCGCCACCCTCCGGCTCGCCTGTTCCTGCCTGCGCTGTATCCACAAACACACACGCGTGTCAATACTACTCACATTTCATGCCAGCCTGGTACAAGATCATTCTCTCTTTTGAAACATTATCTGCCCAACGGATTAAACTTTCTAGAACTTTAAATTACTGGATTTAATTCAGATACATTTTAAACATAAATAAATATTACAGAAAGCTATCTACTTAAAAAGTTTCCAGACAAATTTAAAGGTGGGATCTTAAAATTGTTACGACTAGCCGTAAAAAGAGTTAGCTAAAATTACCTATCAAGAATTTAGACTAGACTCGCGGTCATGCAGGTAATAAAGCTAAATAAATCTAGAAACAGATGTGTGCGCGTCAGAAATATTTCAAAGCGGTGGTGGAGCGGGATTTCCCAGGGCAGAAGAGGGTAAACTCCTGCGAATTATAGGCACTTAGTTTAAACGATAGCCGCCGGGATTCTGGCTGTTTCGTTACACTCACTACTCCCGACAATTTACTAGATTTAATGACCGAATTCCTGTTAACACAGTTTCTCACACGAAAGAAGGATAGTTCATCAAAGCAGAATGTTCGGTTAAATATACATATGGGAGCGTGCCAATCAAGGAGCTACGCCTCAAAAGGGAAGTGAGCCGAGCGTTAATTTTGTTAATGTATCTTGTTAAGATCGGCACGGATTCCCGTTCCGCCGCCGAATAAATTAAGGTAACATTAAAAGCAAAGACGCTCATACCTTTAATGAACTTGCGTATGAATTTGACGGGTGTAATCTCGTAGGAAATTCTCCGCCTAATCTTGATATGTACAGGGAATCGATTCTGGAGCTAATTGAGTAAAAGGGAAATAGGGATTCTTTGTGAGTTGGGCCGGTGGTGGGCCGGCGGGGCGGTGGGGCTGCCCGGGCTGCCTCGCCAGCGTTCAGCACCAAATGAGGCAGACTGGAATCAATCAGAGAAGTTTGTTTATGTTCCAAGTTTGGGAGCCGGCGCGCGTTGCGGACAACGTTTCGTGAGATTGTCTCTACCATCTAGTCTTTAGATGCTAGACAATTTCCAGGATGCATGTAACTTTACACAGATACAGAAGCTAATAAAAATCCAATTTAAACTTGTCGACTGGAGTCTCTTTTTATTGTAAAGTGTTAGAAAGCTTATTGTCAAAGCTAATAAACTTGTTATTTGCTGGCATACGAGAAATTTCCATAGGGATTCGTATACTCATAGTTTTTCTCTTTGCTTGGATGATTTTGATATGAGTTTCTGGTTTCTGATTGAACTGTAGGGTGTTTTAAAATTATACGATTCACCATAAACACAGTGTTGCCATCATTAGATAGTAACTTTGAACTGAACTGTCCTTTTCGGGAAAATGTCCTAGATCCACGAGAAAATTCATTGAGTCGCGGGCGTCCAGGTTTTATTAGTTTTATCCAAGAAATTTTATCCAAAAAATTTGATTAAGTAGATATTGACATTATTACTACGACATTACTAGGTACTATGATCATAATAATCCTTTGTCATATTTATTTGTTGTGCGTTGTAATAATATTATGAATATCTAATCAATAATCATAATTTCCATCGAAATGAAAATAAGATCAAAAACAGTTTTTTTTTGGGTGTGATTATTCTTATGAAACTGAACAAATTTCCCCAAGGCACATATTATTATGTCGAAATGTAAAAAAATATTGTCCCTTCCATACAATTTTTTTTCATATTTCGACCTACGTTCCTTGGGGAAAGTTGTTCAATTTCATGAGTAGGATCACAACTTAAAGTTTGGTCAGCTAATTTTTGTACACCCAGTAATAAATACACAACTATTAAAATTCATTTCCAGCTCGCCATCTTAGATGCATCCTTGGTGCTTGCGGCGCGCGCTGCGTCCCAAGTTAATGTTGCGTGTAAAGTTATGGCCCAGTTTGTAACTGCATGCACTAACTTCGCGGCATGGGCTGCATGAGCTTCTGGAGAAATTCATGACACGCAGCGTTAATTCTGCTGGGATCCTCACATAATTTCAACGCTATTCATATTGCGACAAAAAAGTAACAAAAAGAGAACGAAACTGGGTATCCTTGCTGTGTCGTTCGTCTAGTAATCCGCTTGTTTCCTACTTGTCAAATCAGTAAATTTTTATGAAATGTCAAAGACGCTTATTTGTATGAAAATCGCGAGGTATGACGTCACTCCTCTTGGACTCCTCGTAAATTACTTGACTACTCAAATCAACAACTTCTATATTTTTAACGCGATTATTAAATCTAAATGAGCATTTTTTTTGAAAATGTTGAATGATACCCACAATATTTTAGCCACCCAGGAAACAAACCTATTGTGAGATGTCATTATCTGTACCTAAATTTTCTGGATGAGCTAGCTCCCTTGATCCGTTCTGTCTAGTTAGCCTCTGACCTAGATTACAAATTAAAAAAAAAACCGACACTCAAGCTCTACCTCTCTCTCAACTACAGTGAATGATATCTCAATTATCGTCGCTATGAATTGACGATTGAGTAACGCTACAAAAGAGGAATTGTTTTTTTCGTAATTAGTTGCAAACTAGGAATATTTACATTAACCCTTCCATGTACAACGCTTCCCATAGCATAGGTAACGAAAATTTTAACAGAAAACTCCACGTACAGGTCAACATTCCGTCATTGTCAAAGTTTTTGGGTATGAACCACCCTGTGTGGCCCATAATTAGTCGAACAGTCTATTTACTGTACTTGAAGGGAAAATGTCTGTAGCAACAAAATAATGGGTAAGAACACATTACCGTTTTTCTTCAGCTCCTTTTTAAGGTTGAAGAGTGAGAGTAACCCTTCAGTTGCTGCGTGGCCGCTAATTGCTCCGTGAGAAGCTCCTCACCTGCGCCCACCACTCTCCTCCTATAAACAAAATAACTGAGAATTAAAACATTAGAACATCAAGGCCCGTATTTATAATCAGCTCTCAAGAGTGACGGCATGTTTGAGTTCGTATCGGAAATATCACTTCAGTACAAAACGACCTGTCAAATCCATACTTAATATTGCTCTCACACTTGAGATCGCTTTATAAATACGAGCCTAAAATTGGACGGCTTACCATCGAACACGCTCCGCTGCTTCTACGTACTCTCTGTGAAAATGAGGGAGATTTTATCTATGACAATGATGAGCTGTGAAAATGAACCTTTTCATTTAATAAGTTGTCGCTAGGTAACGTAGTGTGGTGTTGAATTTAATGATCGAAGAATAATGTAGGTACGTTAAAGAAAAGCGCACTGCTTTTCTCGTTTTCCTTCGAGTGGAAAAAAGTTACTCGATTTAAGTCAAAACGATGTCCCGTTCAGATTGACAGGCGCTCTATTCCAAAACTCGAAATTGATATTCAAAAACGAAAATAATTTATTCTCAAAGAAAGCAATAATGTGTAATGCAGTGTGAATCCAATAAGCTCAGGATTATTCTCAGGCAATTTCAAAAGGCGCGATATTTAAATCAAGAATTCATCGAACCGTTCATTCGGATTATCGCAATGAATTTTTTTAACGTCGCCGGAGGGACGAATAAAGTGAAATATTTAAAGCAGATGACAATATTTTAGGAAGAATAGGTTTATTTTTAAAATGAGTTGGTCGTAAATCGCGCGGCTGCAATAACGCAGGGCGCGGGTACGTGGTCGGAATATAAAACGCACATCACATTTAAAACCTGCTTACTATTGATAACATTGCACATACGTTTTCTACGCATGCTCCACGGTGAAACCGAAATACCTGTACGTGGCTAAAAAGATAAATTCTTAAAGGTGTATTTAGAACGTTATTTTGTTACTAGCAACAAAACCTTATAAAATGACTAGACTTCATATTTTTAGAATTCCAAACAAGAATAACATTTTAGTCGTAAAAGAATATGTGCAGATGTAAAGACAGATTTATGTTCTAATTAGTCTTTGGTAACGGAACGGCGCAGACCTCCGTAAAACGGATTTATGCGACCTCACAACTCTGTTTGTTCACATTGTTTCATATATGATGATTTAGACGCGACAGGTAACTGTAATTGCGAATTTTATAGACGCACATGCTGGACTGGGAGCGATAAAAAAAAACGTAGAATTTATTTTATTTATTTGCTGCGCACGAAGAGTGACGAAGAGTGCGGCATACTCTGAATATAATGACATGAGAGCGTTTCAGTGTGTTGTTATTTAGTTTAGTCAATGAGCTGACAATTTGTCACTACGTCAAAGGTCAATACACAACACAGTTTCTTCTAAACTTGTCAGTCGTGGAAAAATGCGACCTTTGACGTGACGCTCTGTCTACCCCGTAGCATAGAGTAATATAATATACCTACTACACCCACACTACGCCCGTTGATTGACTATTTGCATGAATGTACAAATCTACATTTTCAAAATTTATCTTTTCAATTTAGTGTGGTTGACGACCAAAAATATTCTTATTCTCTAAGGAAATTAGCTGAAATGCCACTCTACCTATGTAATATTAAATGTTACTGGTAGCTACGAGTTCAACAATTGTATTTTTTGCACAAAAGGTTCGTTTGTCTATCAGTGGTCCCTGACAAACCGTAACAAATATGTACAGCCATTATCAATTCACACTCGGTGGTTTGTAACAAAGGGTTCGTCGCGGCGCCGTTTTTTCTCCTCTCCCGTAGAACAACAAAGCCTCTTATATACTAACCTCTTTTGCTATTTATACTTATTTCCACAGAGACAATGGACGACCTTTACAAGAAAATTTACGGAACATTCTAATTTTTTTCCTTATTTATAGCAGCAATTAGCATTGTTTAACATCTAAGGCTCGTATTTATAAAGCGATCTCAAGATTGAGACCAATATTAAGTATGGATTTGACAGGTCGTTTTGTACTGAAATGACAGTTCTGATACGAACTCAAATTCGCTGTCACTCTTGAGAGCTGATTATAAATACGGCCCTAAATTTCGCGAACCTTTATGATGTAACCGATGTTACCACTATGGAGTTAATACCCGAATGTGGTCGTTCAAATGTCGGGCCTGTACTGTACCGACAGGAAGCCATTTTGAAGTTAAATTAGCAAAGTTTGACGCGCGGTCCGACTCGGTAAACTACGCCAGCAATAATTCTGCATAGCGTGGTCTGAAGACAATCACCTGCTACTTATAATTAGCAAGTTTCGGCTCAGCTGTTCATTCTGTTACGAAGTGAAGCAGCTCTCACGAATAGTAGCTGTATAGAGTTTATGTTAAATCGGTTTACGATCCGAAAAGTTTAACGTGTTTAGAAGGTGGAAGGAAAAGTTTAAATATGCAAAGTAAACGTAGCATTCCATATTACGGTACTTGCACTGTAACTTTAAAGCGAAATATGATTCAAAGTTATTGAAGTAGGAATCATAATTTCGCTTTTAACAGTGGCTGGAAATGATAGAAGAGAATCGTGTTTTATACAATAGAAAAATTATAAATCCTTCTAGTGTTCCATTAGCCACCAGCGCCGCTGTGCCTGCGAGTAGCCCGTGGCCGGCACAGGTGCCCGCGCGCCGATTGCTTCCTCTTCTAATGAAATACTACTCCCAAGGCACTCTTCGCGCGATGCCCCTCAAATTGAAACAGGAGATTATCTTGTCTGGAGATTTCGATCTAATCTTATACTTTTCATTAAATTGAACAGGCGGGCAGCTTCAAATCGCCTTAAAGTTACGTAGCAGATGTTCGGAGGCTAGACTTCTCGAGGCTTCACTAGTCTCTACGATCTTTGGTACGATACAAACGTGCGACATCTCACGGGGCCTAAACCGCACGATATTAATTTGGACCCCCGTTCTCGGGACACCGACAGGCCTATAAGATTAGAATAATTTTCTCATTCCGAGGACTTCCCGCAAGCGCCACCAGCAGTTTAATTAAAACTAACAGTTGTCTCACACAGTCTTATCCGGCAATTTGCGAGGTATTACAGGCCGAACTTCGTCCACAAATTATCTCGACTCCATTTAACAAAGCGGTTATGTTAATACGATCTCGCCAGATTTAGAAGAATGTTTTTGTTATAAGAGGCGTGTGGCAAATTACGACATTAAGGTAAAATATGATATTTAATTTAATCCAGCCAGTGTGGTGGTGGTGCGTCCCGGGAGCGACGGGTGATCATTAAAGCGGAGCGCAAATGAGCTTTTTATAGGCATCATAACACTTACAGATGTTGGAACCAACTATTGAATTAGTAATAGCGTTTAATATACCGGCTTTACGACCGCGGGGCAGTGGCTTCCCACTTGATGCATCCATCAAATATTTAATTTACTCAAGCGACGCGACGTAAAACGCTAACTACCTGGTAGCGTGAATATTCCAGTTCACATTATAATTCGCGGCGCCGTATGAAGAATATCTGAAAGCTTGATTTATCATTCAAAAGCTTTATCAGCGAATTGCATGCAAAACGTGGCGTCAAATAAAATAAACTGCTTCCATATGTCCGAATAAAATCCGGTTGTCTCTATGCATATGGAATTCACTTGCGCCGCCGTGAAATATTGTGTGACGCAAATGTTAAGGAATGAGTCTAGCGTGGCTCCGGTAGGGGGCGCGGGCAGCGGTCCGCGACTCGGGGAACCCCTTATCTTTACTAGGAAATAAAGGGAAAGCACCACTTTCTCTGCAATATCTTATGCGTACGAGTGCTTATGAAATATGAATTCTATCTCGCAAAACATATTATTTCGTTATTACTGAATATATTGCTACACGTTTCGTTGTGAGATGGAATACGGCCTCGTTTATAAGCCTAAATAAAAAGCGTCGGGTGAAGCGGATATATAACGCCGAACCTAGCTGTTAAAATGCAAATTCAAGTGATCCCGATGAGATATTATGCCACGGGAAAACATTTTTTACAAGCCTTTGGGATTTTTATGTTCCCTTCATCTTCGTCTCCTATACCTATACGGGGTGTAAGGGACAGCGTCCCGCAAACTGATAGGGGTTGCTCAGTCAACGAAACTGAACAACTACCACCAGGATTTTTTTTCAGAAAATGAAAAAAAATTGCTTTTTCATACAAAATGACCACATCGATCAGACAATTTGTATGGAAAAGCAAATTTTTTTTTTCATTTCCTGAAAAAAATCCTGGTGATAGTTATTCAGTTTGGTTGTCTGAGCAACCCCTATCAGTTTGCGGGACGCTGTCCCTTACACCCAGTATAGATAGATTAAATTTATGTAAAATGTCTAATAAATTTTAAAATTTATGAATATTTAGAACGGATAGGTGTTATATTAAATGCGTCAAAAATTTTAATTGGTTAATGAAGAAAACATTGTTTACGAACGATATGTAAATGTAAACCCGTACACTTATAAACTCTAGCAAATAAGTAACATTTTTAATTTACTTTATTTATTTAGAAACTTGCATAGGGGGCCATGGCTCACATGGGTATCCGTGTAACTATTGTAAGAGTTTGGCAGGAAGGAGTAGTGTCTGCTAGAGTTGGCCTCTCCTCCGTGGTTTGGAGTCTGCCGGCCCGTGACGGCGACGTCGCGACGCCCATCGCACAGTGGGCACCACCGGTATTTTATATAACAAAAAATATCTAAAAGATCTGGAATAATAAAGTTAATACATAAAAATTAAATATTTGATCATTATTTATGTTTTCTTATGTTTTGTGAAGAAACAAAATAAACGAACGAGTGTATATAAATATTCAGATGTGAAACCGTAAAAATATATTGGTATTTGATTAGCATTTTGTACGTTCTCTAAACAGTACGTCAGCACTCCTTTACCCATTTCCCCAAATTGCGTTTGTTTGTCGGTACATAAAGCTCAAAGGATATAAAAGTTGTAAGACCTAAATAAGAAAAAGAAAATCGCGGATCAAACATCGGGCCGCATATGTCTGGCGTCTCGTCTCGCGCAAATTCGGAAGCACTGCGCTGATCCCCGGCAATCTGTCCCGAACAATAAGTCGCTCTAACAAAAGCCGACCATTTGAACAAGTCGGAAACTTTCGTAAGTTTAGCTCTTTCTTGGCTGGCCTGGGCCGCGGCACAATGGGGGGAATAATCGTTAGGGCAGTCATAAGAAAGCCCATTACAAAAACAACGACGCACTCCACTCGGTATTACTCAACATTTTGTCAGTGCCAACTTATTGTAAGCCATAAGCGCCGCGCCGGCTAGTGTGATGACGGGTTTATCGGAACATTCTGGAAAATTATTGAGGAAATCCCTTTGCTCCATTGCTGGACTGGATTACACCTATGGGACGTTGCTGTTGAAATCGTAAAATTGTTTGGTTCCGCTTCACATAAGAAGTCCCAAATTCTTTAAGACGACGATTTACCGGTAACATTTTCCGGTAGGCACAAATCTAATACTACTAAAAGCAATTCTTCAAAAAAGATTACTATTTGTTTTCTGAATACTACAAGTCACGTTTCAACGTAAAAGCCGGTTCAAGAAGCGCGGGTTTTTCTCGTGAGCGGTACATAACTATGGAACGCGATCCGGCGTCTTCCGGCGTCCGTCACGGGGAACGACTTCCGGCGCGCTCGCACCCACTTACAATCACTTAGCTGCTCCGACACACGACCCCGCGCCAGCATATCTCCTTACCGACTGATAGCATGCTCTGAAACCTATATTCCATTGAGATTCAAGTTTGATAGTTAAGTTTTTTTAATTCAAGATAACCTAAATGGATTAAGACCGAATTATTTTTATGAATTTAATAACAGAACCCTAGTTACTTAAAAACGGGATTTCAGGGTTTTCCATTTCGGAGCTTTGCCGGTCAAATAAATTGGCATCCTATAAGTTAAAACATTAACTAAATTAAACGGAAATAAACGTGTTTCACTGACGTAGAAATTTACTGTTCTTTACAAAGCTAACCTTTCTATTTCTGTTCAAAACTTAATAGCTTTTGGATGAATTTTCGGAACGTTTCCCTTCCGCACGGCCGAATAATTGTATAAACAGTATTTTCAACACAACGTTGGTTAGGTACACTACGTCAAAGTTTAAAATGAACGTAGGGAACTAACACCGCCAACATTGCCGCCAACGCCAACGATATACGGGGTGTAAGGGACAGCGTCCCAGAAACTGATAGGAGTTGCTCAGTCAACAAAACTGAACAACTTTCACCAGAAAATTCTTTTAGGAAAAGAAAAAAAAAATACACAAAATGACCACTTCAATCAGACAATTTGTATGGAAAAGCCATTTTTTTCCCGACATGCAGCGCCCCCGCTAACGTTCGTTTAAATCCCTGACTTACTGTAGATCTAAGTTATTTCGTACATACGTCGATTTAATTTCCGCTGGGGCATTGTTTTTGGCGGGAAATTCGATTGGAACAAGAGCCCGCGTCGATGCGAGATGCGAGCCTCTCATTTCCTTTTATATTCAATTTAATCCTTCGAGGGAGGCACGACAGCGAGCGATACCGGAGGACCGTCAAACGGACTCGTAAAAGAAATATTGAAAGTCGTTTATCGTATTTGATTTAGATTTTCTAAATCAACACACCCTACCCACAATAGCAATTTTTTTTAAGAATTTGATCCAAATTTCATAAAATCTCACATCATATTTATTTTATGTGTTTTATAGTATGTTATCTTTTTTTTCATCAACGCAAACACCGTTATTTATAGATAGTAAAAATCTACGTATACTGTTGCGTACGTAGTTAAGGCTGTTTCGATAACAGAGCTTTAAACGAGTAGTGTTCGAAAAAAACTTATACCGGGTGTAAGGGACAGCGTACCAGAAACTGATAGGGATTGCTCAGTCAACGAAACTGAACAACTTTTACCAGGAAATTCTTTAAGGAAATGAAAAAAAATACTTGCTTGTAGACAAATCAATATTTGCAAAAACGTTACGCAAGCCAAAAGAGTCGAGCTTTATCGAGAAAGTATTCTATCACTTTCTGAGTGATATTAGATCATTAGGAACCGAGGAAAGCCGCAGGAACTCACGTAATTTATTCAATTTAGGCTGATTGCAAATACTCACCAAGATCACCATGGCTTCAAAGAAAACTCTAATATTGAGTTGAGAAGATTTGCCAAGAAGCCAACTTTTTCAATATTTGTGTTTATGGATTCGAAAGGTGTCGGTCCAGTCCAATTTTACTCGGTCATAGTATTTCAGATTCAGTAACCTCTACGTTTTGAAATCTAAATTGACTTCTACTATGTGTACCGTTTTATGACAATGAGGGTGTTACAATGCAGGGTAAAAGTTAAAGGGTCTTTTGTAACAAATCGTGTCAAACATTGTTCACTCAAGGATTAATTAAGCTTAAACGAGGTCTTACATTCGTGTTATGAAGTATTTATATTGTATTGCTGTGTTGCTGTTGGCATTGTTGAAGTATGGTTGAAGTGATGTCTAAATCAGTTTGTGCGTGCGTAGCACGTAGGCATTCGTAGCTCGTAGCGGCTCGTAGCTCGTAGCGGCGGCGGCTCGTAGCACGCGACCTCGCCTGTCGCACTATCGACTTACACCCTGTTAAATCTGCCCCAATATTTGTACAGCCTATTCATTAGCATCGCGCCGCTTTATTTTATCGTTTCTTCTTGTTACTACGCTCGTATTATATTTTGTGCGCTTATTATAATTTGTTCGAAGAGAGTTTATGGCCCGTTACACGCACAAACAATTCCGGATTTTACTAGGTACTGCGAAGGTTTCGGTAAACGTTAGGAATTACTCGCATTCCGCAGTAAATGTAGGAGCGTGTTCGTATGCTTGCAATCAATGGTGGCGGATTGAAGTGGAGCTGGTTCGTGTCGGGTTCAATAGTGGGAGGCGTTGAAAGAAAATCTCATTTGGATTTGAGGGATTACTCGAGACTTGTTTCGGCCTAGTGAGCGACAAGTTTCTCGCCGTCTTGCTGCTCGGATTGAATTAGAAACGTGAGCTGCGAATATTTTTCCGGTTTTGTATTCCTACTACAGGACTTGATCTAATCGAATCAGTTTGAAGGATTGTATAGGCAGGTTTCGTATTTTCGTAAGTGATATCAAAAACATGTTACTCTTATTTTATTTTAATGATAGTTTTCTGCTTTGCGGTTTTCATACTTGGAAATTATATTTTTTTTACACAATTTCGCATTTAAATTTATGAAATTGTGAATGTATCATCAGACCAACGGTTATTTTCATCTACAGAAACTGATTGTCAGAGTTTGCCAATTTGACTTTACATTCTATTCGTTTGAACTTGGAATTAGACGAAATTCCATAAAATATAACTGGCTAGTACGATTGTTTCTAACAAAAGATATAACTTCTGTGAGTTTCCACTGTGGTCATGAATTTGGTCCGTAATTTGGTCCGCGTCGCCAATTGCTCCGAATTGGACCGTTCGCTTTGTCTGCGTGTATAGAGGTAGGGTTTACCCGGTTGCGACAAGACACAAAATAGGGTAATGTTTTAGACGTGTACACAAACGGATAAGAAGTGGATTTGGGGAGAGAGTCAGATCTGTATGCAATAAAACCTGGGCTTTTTGAAGGTGAGAATGGATTAACATTATCTAGGCGAGCATTCCCAAACTTGATATGCAACGTCACCCAGCAACGAGTGAAATAGCAGAGAAATGCTAGCTAATAATTGTAATGAAAAAATTGAATATAGCAGTCTAACTAACTACAACAATAATAACTTTGATAAATTTGACTGACCACTTTAGTTGGATAACAGTTGAATGTGACCATATTAGTTGGATAACATGAACACCACCTATCGTAGCTATCGGTACTATTTGGAAAGCCATTAATTAAGGACATGACTGGCAGGATCAGAACTGATGAGTCACTGGTATTGTCTCTTCCCCTCGACGTGACTCTGACCCTGACCAGTCAAGCGTGATTAGTAAAAATATCATGTACTATTATCATGTGATTTTGTGTCGTATATGATATTTTCCCGAGACGAAACTTACTCTAAATTTTTATATTCATATCTTCTTTTTCTACCGTGTGGTAATAATAACATGTCAAGGAAACACCAGTTGCCCCTGCTGTCAAAGATTTTAAGTATATTTATCATGATTTTGTTTGGTGTTTTGGCTATGATAGGTATTGATGAAATTGTACCAAAATAAGTAGGTACACGTACTAATATGTGTTTTTCGAATTTCATATGTCAGTTTATTTGCTGATTTTACGGTTAAGGAATACATCGTGAGGAAACCTACACACATCTACGAAGAAATGCAAAGGTTGTGTTCGAAGTCGATCAATCCGTAGGTACTGGGCCCACGTGGTCGACTAATACCCGATCGCCCTATTCCTGGGTATGCTCGTGCTGATGATGATGACCATTGTATAAAACACACTTTTCTTTAAGAGTCGATTCAAGTTTTACAAAATACTACTTAGATTTTAACTTAGCGGGTTTTAGCGAAGTGCCAGTTTGACGGCGCCGCATGAGTAACGACGTTCGAAGGTTGGTCAGCCAGCACTAGCTGCATATTTCCTGCTGGCCAACTCGCGTCTTTTATTTCTGTCTGCAAGCTGACACGTGGCTCCCTCTGTGCCGAGTTTTTACTAAAATATTACTATTCGTATACATGTCATGTTAAACGTCGGTGTGTGGCGTCTTTGCAGTTTTAGTTTAGGGATGGGTTACGACAGAAATATTTGAACGTATGAATAGGCGGTATGGCGAAAAGCTTTAGCCTGTCTCAATCACAAGATGGGACGAATTGAAAAAAAAAAAAAAATTAGGGATGGGTTCCTAAAGAATCACTCTGGCAGACAGTTTCACTTGTTTGCAAGACCTATTTCTCGTAAAGAGGTGTGCGATAGAGTGCCTGGAGTGCCTTTAGGCAACGTAACTGGATTATTTGTTCATCTCTTCTCTAGACTTCTCGTTCAATCCCAAAAATTCCATATATGAGACATTTTTGACATGACAATATTTCTAGTAATATATATAATTTGCAGTTCAAACACAAAACACTGTAAGTAATAGATAAACAACGTGACTATAGAATCCAGCAATTCATATGGGGTATAATATGCAGGCAGTTATATCCGAAAGACAATGCCTTAAGTTTTGGCGGGACCCGCAGTTGGCAGAGGTCGGCCGAGTCGGATAATGTCACCATAACAGATTATATCTTGGCACCAACACACAGCTCTTTGTACGTCTCGGAACATCACTCTTTTATGACTCTGTTAGTCTTTTTCATTTGCTCAGAGTTTTAAAGAATATCTATTTTGTCTTTACTTGCTTACAGCCAGTTGCTTTGCATGGAAATGACCGTATTTTTATTTCAGCTTGTATACTTTGACTTCTTTTTCTTGTGTAAGACAAGATGTTTGATCTAAAGAAAGGGGATAAGACAAAAGATATTGTACTTATCTTTGTTATTTCTGTAGGAAGACAAAGAATATTTATAATACGGAAAATAAGTACGAATCTTATTCCCAGTACATCTAAAAATAACTTACTGTAAGTTGATCACTTCTAAAGGGATAGGTTTGGTCAAAAGTTATTTTTGATAATTACTGAATGTTACAGAGAAGTTATTTGATTTCAGAATTCATTTTCATCATATTTCATTTCTGGATTACTGAAGATTTTGATTATTTCTACAGGAATAAAAAAAAATCTATTTTTATTGGATAATCATTTATTTAACGGCAAAGAGTGGGTTTATTGGTTAATCAACTTGCTGCCAGTATAATATTTACCTATAGTTTCAACAATAGTTCTAATTAAGGAGTATAGACAAGGAATGCATAGAATTGCCGTATTAATAACAAAAGCCTACAATGCTATAGCTGCCCAGGCGCTGTAGTAATTGGTGTAATAAATCCCACAGGCCGAGGAGCAAATCTCGACTTATTGCCAGTATTGGCGGAAACTGGCGGAAATAGCTCAGCGCGAGATACCTGCGTGCTATGTATCACCTCAATAAAGGCAATTGGGGAAGATTATTGGTAAGGATATAGGTATATTTTTCCACGTGGTACCGGGTTCAAATAGAATAACACCTAAATATTTTCTCGCGGTTATCTTATAGTATATTATGCATCGAGGGAATAAAGCAGTGTCTAACGTCACGGGCAGCATATTGAATCCTGAGCGGAATGAAGGATTCCAGGATTAATTCCCGAGCGTAGCGAGGGAATTATATATTTAATTCCTGAGCGAAGCGAGGGAATTATAACAAGAATCCTGAATGTAGTGAGGGATTCAAGCCTGCCCAAGGCGAAGACACTTTTATTCCCGAGGAGCATACTATGCTTTATTCACCTACTGCACAGATTACTTATACGGCGGTGGACGACTGTAAGATAATAAAGCTCAGAAATATACATGTAAAATTTATGGGTAAATATTGAAAACATACCAGAAGTAACAGATCCGTTCACATTCCACACCACAATCCACTACTTATTTTTCCAAAAAGGCAATAAATTGTTCATATTTATTCGTATTTCAAATATTCGACTTATAGCAAAATAGTATAGCTATAGTCAATAGGTAATTAGGTACTATATCGTAATATTTTTTGGGATCAAAATATTAATTTTACTCGATAATTTTCGGAATGAAAGTCAAAATCATTAAAGGAAAAACTTTAGCAAAAACCAAAGAGTAAATTAACAAAAACAAACCGCGTTTTCTTTTTTTTTGTTTATTTTTTTACACAAAGCAAAGAGCACATACAGTTAACTAGTCATACAGCCTTTTTACACTCGCCGGGGGGCGCAGATGGCCAGTGTAGCAATACACACTCAGCCATACCTTTTTTTTTTCAGAAAATTATTTTCTTTGAATTTCACTTGACATTCCAAATTCAAATCTCATAATAACCCTTGGTGCATTAAGGAATTCAGTACAACTTTAAATCCCTTGGGATTAGTGTCCTGCTTTAAGGGTATGTTTCCTGACATATTATAGGTACGTTAAGGTGCAGTGGTGTATAAAGTAAATAGTCGTCCGTCATCTTACTTTTCGGATAATCAGTGACCAGCAGTCCTAACCAAACTAGAAAAACAAATGGCTCAAACCTCTAGACCACGGAGGCAGTGTTATATCATAAATGGCAAGTATGGGACATGTCGAACTGCGCTCGCCTACCCGTCTGCTAACTACTTATCTTACTATGGAGATGTCATTGTTGTGGACTGTTGAAGCTGATCTGATGTTGCTAATGGACAAAACCATTTTTTAAGCAAGAAAGATTAGTCTCTTATACGTGTATTTGTGGTAGGTGCTTATTTTCTCTATATAGCCGGTGCACATGTGTTGTTAAAAATATCAAATGTCAAAGCATGTTTAAGACTTAGGAAGCTGCTATTTACTTCTAATTGGGTCACACAACCGCCATGTTCATTACATTACGAACTAATTCTCTTTTGAAAGTTGTTAGCAGCACGAACGCGAAGACTTACAAGGTTTCAATGAGATTTTCGGCGAAAACTTGATATCTTTCATCACAGTGTCAAAGCGGTGCAATATAAACTTAAGTTGCACGTTGCAAGGATCTGCGGGAGTAACAAAGCTAAGTAGCTAAGCTTTAATTTTTAGAGATAATGATTGTATCTAAGTATCACAAGGTTAGAAAGCTACTAGCATTACATACCGAACTGCCTATCACAGCACAAGGACATAAATCTTTGTTGCACACAGTACACGCGCCGCTCTGTCTATCTTACTCTGTCATTCAACATTTTTAATTTGATTGTTTTCTAATAACAAGTAGATGCAATCAGCTGATTCGGCTTTTGTAACTCTTTTCGCATTCGTAGCAAAGCTCGGAAGTAGGTATAGCCAAACATTTTCTCTATAGTGCTAGTTCGTAACTTTACCGATAGAACAATCAGAGTTGGTGGAAAATGCCACCTGTGCTGTGCGTCGCGGCGGGAAGGCCGGTGGGTCTATTCATGAGCCGGCGGGTATACCTATACAGGACCCGGCGGGTACAGACAGAACCCGGTGGATATAGACAGGACCCGGTGGGTATTATTTTATATACAGTACAGGACCCGGCGGGTACACCGGCGGTCACATTGCGTATAATTGGACCCATAAATCCGCTGCGACTTGTGCCAACCCCGAGAAGCGACAATTAAATCACCCTGAATCATGGAATACCACTAATTACACCTTGCACCACCTTTTATTAGCCCATAATTCCATGTTTGTTTACCAAACTATTTTCGCAAGCCAACGTAAACTTCCAAAAATATTCTGTATCCAGAGTATTATTAGACACAATACCTCTTAAGAATACAATAATTCACATCAAAGAAAACAAAGGTATTTCCCTTGAAACTTTAGAGATGATGGCATTAAAACTTTTGTTTTAGTATCAATTAAAATAAGAGAAAGTTTGCAAATGAAAACAAAAGTAAGTTTTTTATGGCATATTCTTTAAGATCGTAATTGTAACTAATTTGCAACTTTTTATTACAATTTAAACGGTTTTATATGCATGAAATTTATTATTTTTTAATTAAAAAAATTATTAAATTATCATCAATCAAACAATAAGATAAGTACCTATTGAAATTCAAATATGAAAACATTAACTGGCAAATTTTGATAACTTCCAGACTTAAGAGGTTCCCCCAGGCTAAGCATAGTGGGGTGCCATTTAGCCTAGGGAAGCCCCTTGAGGCAAAATATGTCTTCTTTAAAGCCTGCTATACACTGAGGCAAGGTTACTTACGGGCCGCTCGTTTCGGCGGCTTGTGCCGCCGGCATGCCGGCGGGCGGTGTGTAGGTGCCTTAAAGATCTCTTCAAATGGGTGAACACAGAGAGTGTTATTTTTTGGCATGGTACCCCTGTTGTCTAATCTCTGAGTTTCATTAGTTGGCTTGTACGATACCTACAAGAAGAGACGGATGCGGGCTGCGGATGGATGCTGATGACTTCAATAAAAGATATGAACGTGACAAAAACATTAAATCGACGTGTCCTAAAACAATAAAACCTTCAAAATCTTTATATGAAATTTGCAAATAAATGAAGGGATCAGATAAAAGCATGCGAGTGCAATAAACCGAGTTTATCTTCGGGTGCTGACGTCATTAAGGCGCGCGAAGTCGTAACCGGCTGATGTCGGTCGTAACTTGTTTATAGTATGACAGTCTCAAATTACAAACCGGTAGGTATGCATACATTATACGCCAAAGCAGAAATGAGTAGCTTAGAACCTTATAATCTTGTTTTCATTTAAATTAGCTAAGATTTTTTGAGAGGAAGAATTTACACGCATTTCAGAATACACATTTTCATATATACTCTCGTTTCTGCACTTCTACGTGAAACGCTATAGGTATACTACAAATTCTCTAGGCGTTCAATTAATGACCTAAAAGTTTTCGTCATATTTTATTACTTTTAGTCAAGCATGGAAATATTTTTTATCGCTGTCGTTAATAACATTGCTAAAGTATCCTGGAATTAAATTAACGGCAATAGCAATCTCCCGGACATCTCATAAATCTATCAAAACGTCAATTTATTATAGAACTTGAAAAATTATAACGGATCTTTTTGTATTTTTGATGGAGTTTCTTACAGTTTATCTTTGAGGACAAGAGTGGAATAATAATGAGGCATATTTCAGAAAATTACCTGCCTGCCTCTGTGGTTTAGTCACTCTAGATCGAGTGGTAGGTGGATTCGATTCCCACGAATGGAAAGTTGATAAGAACATATTAAAATTGTTCTCAGTTTGGCTAATATAATGTAGACCAGATGTGTTTTTTATGAAATATGATTCCAGCAATAAGTACAAGTCACTACGATATCTTTATATGACAGAGGTCCAAACTTATCTACAGCGAATCTTATACTTCTTACCAACTCAATAACTGTTACCATAATATCATCATCATCACCATCATCATCAGCATGTATCAGTCCACTGGTGGACATAAGCCTTCTCCTATGGCACGCCACTCTGCAGCTCGGTCTTCAGCCGTTACCATATAAAGCGTTATAATTTAATACGGAACCCTATAGGTGTTGACTTTTATAGCTTACACGGTAGGATGTGTTGTCCAAATACTTACCAACTAAATACAAGTCATAATACTAGCTTAGAGCCAAGGGTCGGGTTAGATTTCTGAAGGGACCTTAGCTCGCTGGGATCAAGGGAAAATAAGCAGCTTAAATAATAGGTAAGTACGTAAACATCTAGAAATATATTATACCTAATAGAATATTTTAGATAAAAATAATTTTTATTAAAAATTCTTGCAAATGTTGCTCCTTTCGCTACATAATTTATAAACGAATCTCTTGATAAAGTTAAACCTGAGTCAGTTTAAAAGTTCAAAGTGTAGTTTAAAATAAGCTCACGGCTGACTGTGTCTTTAATAATAGAGCTCTAACGCGTTCAGGTTCAGATAAAGTGGAGTGAAGGAGTCAACTTCTAACTCAGAAACTTCAACCTGTTGCCGAAGTTCTTGCTATTCTATCGCGTATGATGGTCGTCTGCAGTCATACGTATTAATACAACTTCAGAGTGCTTGAACTTATATTTTTTCCTATTAAGTAATATACACACACAATCACTGGGTATTGCTGTAGTGACAAGTTGATAGCCTTTTATCTGTTCATGTGGAATTCTTTCTGCTAGTAGGGCCTGTGTTTTGCTATATTAACCGCAGCATTATTGTTTTAAACATATTTGAGATAATCTAGCCAAATTAAGAGAAAAAAATATATTATATGTTAGGACAGTCAAGTCTAACAACTTGGTGGGAATAACTAAAGTTTAGCTACACCTGGAAAAGCCGCGCGGTTACCGTGTAAGATAGAGAGGCTCGCGAGTCCCTTCCGGTTTCCGGTCGGTCCGGGTTCCTGTCCGGGTTCCGGTCCGGTCCGGCTCGCGAGGATTCAATTTGGCCCCGCGACAAACTCTATTGATTGTGTCGATATTCCGGTCACAACCAGCCGGGATTTGCAGTTCTTTAGTTTCTGTTACCAGTTTTAGTTTCAGTAGTGTGTACTATTTTTTAATCACTAAAATAACTTTACTACACAACTCAAAATTACGTCTGTATTGCCTACGGAGCAGGCAGAACGTTAGAAGCCTAGTAAAGTTTTTTGTTTGATTCTAGAAATAGTGATTACCTTGTACAAAAACAATAGTGTTTTGTGGGTATAGTACTTGGTTTAGCGGTACGCTCAGTCCGTAGCTCAAATTGAGACCTCGCTTATCTCTTAGTACAGAGTCAGCTACAAATTATTACAAAATCCAAATATTCGTTCTTATATTTTCTAACATTACAATTATATCAATAGTTCTTAGAATGTGTAGTGTACCACTTTCAAATATTCTACAAGATCCATGAAATATCACATGAGAACACTCACTTTGAATAAGAAACTTTACAATAAAGTAGGTAGTTGTAAACTTGAACTGACGTTCTCCGTGTACCAAGTACGAAGTACGAATGTGATTCCTATAAGTTGGTATGATATAGTTGATTTTATTTCCGGCGTGAAACAAGTTGTCCCCCGCATATGCTTGCTTTCCGCCGGCGCCGGAGCGCACAATGGAGGCTCAGTGATTTAGTTTCATTGTCATGCACCCTTCTTACAAGGCCTCTAAGAAGATAGTTGTTTTAATATTAGCTTAGATGAAATTGACCGACAAAAGTACCATAATACAGATATAACTGGTACTTATAGCTTATGTAACGACCAGTATCAAAGACTGCGTCCGGGAGCAACGGTTTAACGTGCCCTCCAAACATGGATTATTTTTCTTGACAGACGATCAGGGCGATTCAGCCTGCATTGTCCTAACTAATCTGGGAAAAATCTCTGACGGACACCTTCCAATATGCTGCCTTAAGCTCAGGCCACGGAGACAATTCATCAGCTTAAAGTAGATGAAAGTGCCACAACACCTTTGTTCCCAGTAGTTCCTCGTCCCTTTGAATAGGTTTCAAAGGAACCACTAGTTCCTACAAAGGGACTGGCAAAGGAACTACTGGTAACGGAGGTAACATAGAGATAAGATGACTGACTATTTTAGAACGTGGGCGATAAACCTAAAATTATCTGAGAAACTTGTCAACCACGGACCTTTAATGTGTTTACGCTCCGTTGGCCTAGGTAAACAATAGATAAACAGCAGGCTTTGTTAAACTACACAGTTCATAGGACGGACGATAGTCTAGACTTAGAACAAAGGCATGTTTTTGGAAATGGCCTATTTATTAAGGTCATTCAAAGTCAATAAACTTATAACGTGGGGTATTCCGTCTGAATAAAGCACGACGGAAGATCTGTAGCGCCATCTATGCGACCTAAAAAGAAATACATAAATACAAATGAAATGAAAAAAAATATTGGCTTTTTAACACAACCTTCACGTGAGCACAAGCGGTTTGCTTAACATTGTAGTGCCCTCTACCTGCCCAGCTCGGTGACTAGCAATTTCACAGAAGCTACCCCTGTTATTAGGGGTTGTTGAGACTAGTCGCCGTCAGCTAGCAGTCGAAGGAAACCTCGAATTAGAACTTCGAATGCAGTTGTGAAATACGATGTAAATACTGCTTCTTTACATTCATTCCGAATTTTTACAACTTAGGTCAGCAACACACCTGCGTAAAGTTCCGCGCTAAAGATTTCGTTCAACATGCTGCCAATGCTTTTTGCATTGCCTACAACAACCTTTGCGGCGTAGTCGGTAGAGCCGATCTTTCCGCGAGTACACATTACCCCTGACACCCTGTAGTGTTACAATACTCAGTATCACCATAAATACCTTGTATAGCGCACTATTATTGACCGTAATTTAGCGCGCCGAACAAGAATCCGCGTGAAATTGGCTGTGCGGTCGGCGGAATTGGTGTGTCGTATATGCGACTGAAGGTTTGGCCGCCGAAGGTTCCACTGCCTAACGTTACACAACACAGGTATGTTGCTACCCTTATATAGGTACTTGTATAAATTTATGCCAGCACGCGATTACCCAAAGCAGTACTTAAGTATCGGGCAACAATAACAGTACCTAGTTCGTTTGAAATCGTAAAGCGATCTAGCGATGTATCGTCGCTACCCAGATGCCCGTATTTATATCTCTATTACCTATATTATTATTTATATATCGGCCCGTGACTGCATTTTGATTAATATTATTATTTATAATTTATTTATGTTTTATAAGGAATATAGTTTGAATGGTTAAAATATAATTATTTTTAATAATATTTAAGTGGTATCGTTATATATCTGTAAATACTGCTTTATCCATTCCTTTCATTTTTTTACTGCTCATGAAGGTGGCATGGCTTGCTCGGTATATTTCAGCATGATTATTCCGTAGCAGTACGAATCAGGCAGCCATAAAAATAGTTCGGTTGAAATCATAAAGCGATCTCGCGATGTATCGTCGCTACTCCGATGCCCGTATTGCCCGCACGGCCTGGCCACGGGACGTGACCGCGCGGGCAACATCGGCCCGTTCCTGGAAAAATCGACACACGTGACTTAGGTCATATCGCTTTATACCCACTGATACCTTATTCTTGGACAAATAGCACTATATCTTTGATCGAATATCCCTTACCTTGTGTTATTCTATTTTCTGAATGATGAACACTACTAAACTTCTATGCTGAATTTCCCGAATGTACTGGAAAAGCCGTGACGTGGTACCTAATTAAATACTGCATTTGTAAAGTCGATGACACTGCTGACTAAAATAAAAATATGCTCGCCCCACATGTACGAAAAAAATATTCCAGCTACAAATAAATGAATGACAGTTCGATGTGGAATAACAATAAAACGAACTCATCGGGAAGTTATCGTCCCCCTTTTCCCCTCCCTCACCCCTCCTGATTCCAGGCATGGAGCGATGTATTACCAGGATAAGATGCTCAATGGACCAGATCCAACGACTGCCAATTCCTCTAATTTCCTCGTTTTTCCACGCTTATTCAATCTGGTGAAATCAATATATTACTGGAGTAAGCAGCTTAAACAAAATAATTATATTCGACTTATAAAGTCTTTTGTTGCAATTAATATTAGTTAATTATTGAGGATTATTGCAAAATTACATACATTAATTAAATGTTTTCCAATTAATTGGCAATCATTTATGCCATAAAACGTAGAGTGATTTAAATTTAATTTTAAAATTGCTACTTGCATTCTGCTTGAATAAAGCAAAGTTTGCATAAGCTGTAGTAAAGTGGCCTAGATTGTTTTACCAGCTAAAACATAATATATGCTGTGATAACATAAGCAAGCATGCATCGTAGTATAAAGGTCTATCTTGTCTAGAGCCGCTAGTTGTGTGTTTTTATCAATTTCGAAGCCAAAATTAACTAGTATAGTCACTAGAATTAACTCTAGTCTAGGTATTGGCTAAATCATTTCAAAATAAGTATTGCAATATTTCAGCTCAATCGGGAAGTAGGTCAATTATTTATTGATTTGAATACTCGCATATGGATACCAGACAAGTTGGTAAAAATATCGCAGTGCTGAATATGCACTTACAACAAACTCAACTTTTACATAAATATCTATTAGATGATCTTGTTTTATAAAAACACTTGTACTTGTTGATACACGTAAAATCGTCCTGATAGTTTATAAATTAACAAGTATAATTTATAATATCATTGCATCTGATAAATTAACCAAAATCAAAATCCATTCATGTTGGTTTTAATTAGGTATTCTGGCATAAATGATATAGGTACCTGCGAAACCTAAATTGTGTGGTCAATGTTATATGATTAATTAAAACATCATCTACAGATACATCGATTTGAAATAACAGCAATTAATAACAATATCCCGTTTTATATAGAATTCACCGAATTCATATTTTACTAAATCTTATTTTTGTAAGTAATTGAAAATTAGACTTTAAATAAAATACATAGTTTTTTTGAGGATATTTTAGCACTCACAATGCTATTTTTATTTCATATAAATATGAAAGAAAGAAAATAATAAACTCACTCCCGTCACAGTCTCGGTAGCATAGTTGGTAGTGCAATGGACCGGCAATCCAGAGGCGCAGGTTCGAATCCTGCCCGAGGTTCGTGGCCCGAGTCGAATTTATTATTTTCTTTCTTTCATATTTATATAAAATTCATAGTCTTATCAGACTAATTATACTTATTATTATTATTAATAAAATACTCAGTCTTATTACTTATCGGGTGGTTCATCGATTCGGAAACACGGGAATGAGATAGAAGAACTGTTACGATTTGAGGATTGCATTAAAAATTGAAATGCCGACAATTTAATGCAAACTCATATGTCAGCGGGCAGACAGAAACAGAAATAAAAGAAGCAGAGTGGTGTGACCAGCGTGAAATATGCAGCCACTGCAGTCCAACAGTCCCGCCGTTACTCATACCACGTCAAACCCGCATTTGCCGACAAAAGAACAAAAAATTAGAGACTAAAAGCTATGTAAAATAAAGCCATATTATATAATATTATAAATACGAAAGTAACTCTGTCTGTTTGTTTGTTCCTCTTTCACGCCTAAACGGCTAAACAGATTTAGATGAAATGGCATAGTGATAGATGTTTACCTGGTAGGCTACTTTTTACCTTGGGAAAATACCCCATTCCCACTGGAAAACTTATTAATCCATGGATGAAACCGCGGGGAGGACAGCTTGTAGGTAAAAAATAAAAGGTTATTTAAAAAAATCAATGACCGCCTTCCATGCCTTCCTAATACGCACTAAAAGGTAACAAATAATTGTTTTGATCAACTCCCACTTACTTTAAAATATTATATAATTAGAACACATACATATTATTGTTGTTAATTGTGGAGTCGACGCCAGCCATGGTTAACAAAGTAGCGTTGTTATTTAAGTTGTAACGATAGATATAATTCGTCAATTGTAGAAAATTTACTATTAAGAGCTTGGCTGGACTGGCGTCGACTCCAAAATTAACAACAATAATATGTATGTGTTCTAATTATATAATATTTTAAAGTAAGTGGGAGTTGATCAAAACAATTATTTGTTACCTTTTAGTGCGTATTAGGAAGGCATGGAAGGCGGTCATTGATTTTTTTAAATAACCTTTTATTTATTACTTTTTAGTTAATGTTCCATCATCCCACACAAAGAAACTACTTCCACTAAAAAAGTAATTTGCGGCAAGTGTGTAGCAGGCTTAATAGGATGATTTGAGTTTCATTACATCAACAAGGTGAATAACTTTCAGAGGTGCGCGCTATCACTCATTGAAAAGGAAAGATATTATTTTTTCAATCTCTCAACCTGAATGATACGTTTACTTGCGTTATGAGCAAAATGTAGCATATAAAGAAACCAAAGAACGAATTGTTCTGTTTACTATACTCCATTCATTATTAAAAAATAATTTCTATAGACGGGCTCTTAAAGCATTGGATACTCCAGAATTTCAATTTTAATATTACCTACATCAGAAAGTACTTGTCACACTGAATATTTCTTTCTATTACCGTTCCTGCGTATTTTTGATAGATTAGCTGGGCTCTTAAGTTCCACATTGGGTACTCTTGACCTTCAATTTTTGTATGTCATCAGAAATTGCTCGTCTACTGATTATTTATTGTCATCGCAGTTTCTGTGTATCTCTTATAGATTAGTCAGGCACTTAGGGTTCCACATTAGGTTAAGTCTTTGAATGTTTTATATCTCAACAGAGAGTGCTAATAACACCAAACATATTTTGCAAAGGCGGCTTCTTCGTATCTATAACAGTTTAGCTGGTTCCAATTAATGTGCTTCAGGTTTTCAATTCATCAGCTCCACTTCACCAAATTTTATATTCTGAATGTAATTGCTTGACACATTACTAAAAATATCGAAATCGCTATATGTGTGCCTATAAAATTTGAGGAGTTCCCTCAATTCCTTATGGATTCCATAATCAGATCCTGGCGAAATTATTATGGGACCACCTGGGAAGTATACTCTTTCAAACAAAAAAAGAATTTCTGAAATCGGTCCAGGCGTTTTTGAGTAAGTGGTGAACATACATAAAAAATATTAATGTGCTCCAGGTCTTCGATTCATCAGCTCCACTTCACCAAATTTTATATTCTGAATGTATTTGCTTGACACATTACTTAAAATATCGAAATCGCTATATGTGTGCCTTTAAAATTTGAGGAGTTCCCTCAATTCCTCATGGATTCCATAATCAGATCCTGGCGAGATTATTATGGGACCACCTGGGAAGTATACTCTTTCAAACAAAAAAAGCATTTTTCTGAAATCGGTTCAGGCGTTTTTGAGTAATCGGTGAACATACATAAAAAAAAAAAATTTTAATAACCATAATAAAAGTTCACGACGAATTGAGAACCGCCTCCTTTTGTTTTGGAAGTCGGTTAAAAAACAACGCTAGTATTAATGATGTAGGGTTTAAAAAGGAAGGGGGCACTGCGATATGTTATTTCGTAGCCATAGCTTGCTACTATTAGAGGCAATAAATATAGTATCAAGATTTGATTCAAATGTGCAATAGACAATTTTTTATAATAATACTAACTTATTTTGATGTAATGTCAAATATTTATTACGAATTTATTCAAATAAATTAAATCGCAATATAAATAAATACGAAACAAGTATTTTTAATTCGCATAGTGTTGGACCGGTCAGGATCGCAGCGTGGGGAAGGGACAATGTCAGCGCTGGTTCTGCCAGTCATGGTCTTAATTACCGATGGGTTTCAGCCCTCTATACATGTGTACAAAGCTATCAGTTTCATTCACAGCTATCGACGCTGTAGTTAAATATCAACTGGCTTTACAGGTGCAGCAAATGACTAAATAAAACATTCAAACAGCGTCATCTCGCCCTAAGCTCTGATAAAATACGCTCAGACTCATCTCATCACAAACATCATTATGAAATATTTTGTATTGCGTAGGGTAGGGACTGAAATTACGACCTTCAGCACAACCAGGGTCAATCATGGATCAGTATCATAATTATAACAAAGAACTCCATTTCTTACATGAAAACATTTTAGAAAAAAAGACATGTTGCAAAAAAGAATCAGAAAACAATTAGGTAATATTGCTATTTTTCCAGTGAACTAAACTAAAACATTCAATAAGGTCTTTAAAAAAGGCGGGAAACATGTTGCTTCAGGGCATATTGTACGTCTTATATAATTTTTTTTACGACCAAGGCGTATCTTATGCATTTTTCTAATACGAGTATGTAAAACCAATCATAATACCTCTGCCTGCTTCGCTATGTAGATTAAGGTATATAATAATGGCTGGTTTAAATACGAATCTAATCTAATCATACCCAATCCGGTATGCATGTGGAAAATGGCTGTATAAAGTAGTAATCTAAACAATTGTACCCGATCCAATAATCATGTAGAGAATGGTTGAATAAAGTCGTTTAGATACCGAGCCCGGCCTCACGCAAGACCGTGCATGACTTCACGGTTCGCCCACTCGCAATAATAGGCAAACGTTTCTAGAAACTATTTTATAATAATTGTATTTTATATGCCTATGCGGTTTTATATTTGCGGTTTTATAGTTGACATTAATACGGGTATTAATACTACAACAGTCACAAAATAGTCGTCATATGGCATTCCCCGATGGGGGGTAATTACCATGGTCAACTCGCTTGGCAAGCGGATTGGCGACTACAATGCGAGGTGTTTTAATTACAAAGAATGATTTACGACATTCATGGGAAAATAGGTGGCCTTTCTAACCCGGTTGCGCCTATTTTTAAGATGCAGCACTAGAAAGAAAACCAAACAAACAAAAAAAATTTCGGAAATGTTTTAAATCGATTACTAGTAAATTACGAAACCGGAAAAATTATTTGCTTGAAACACGTTTCTAATTCAATCCGAGCAGCAAGACGGCGAGCAACTTGTCGCTCACTAGGCCAAAACAAGTCTCGAGTAATCCCTCAAATCCAAATGAGATTTTCTTTCAACGCCTCCCACTATTGAACCCGACACGAACCAGCTCCACTTCAATCCGCCACCATTGATTGCAAGCATACGAACACGCTCCTACATTTACTGCGGAATGCGAGTAATTCCTAACGTTTACCGAAACCTTCGCAGTACCAAGTAAAATCCGGAATAGTTTGTGCGTGTAACGGGCCATAAACTCTCTTCGAACAAATTATAATAAGCGCACAAAATATAATACGAGCGTAGTAACAAGAAGAAACGATAAAATAAAGCGGCGCGATGCTAATGAAAAGGCTGTACAAATATTGGGGCAGATTTAACAGGGTGTAAGTCGATAGTGCGACAGGCGAGGTCGCGTGCTACGAGCCGCCGCCGCTACGAGCTACGAGCCGCTACGAGCTACGAATGCCTACAAGCTACGCACGCACAAACTGATTTAGACATCACTACTACAATGCCAACAATACAATCTAAATATTTCATTAAACGAACGTTAGAGCTCGTAAGCTTAATAATCCAATTGTCGGATAAAATTTACTGAATTGTTATTGTGCTATTGAACCAGCGTCGTAGAGCAGTTTGCTCTACGTCGTAGTAAGCTCTACGAGATTCTTAGTCGTAAAAAGGCGAGGAATGGATATTGAAATTAAGGCGGGTTCACGAAGTTTACATTGAACCACTTGAGTTTTTGGGAGACACCTTCCAAATCCATAAGCACAAATATTGCAAAACTTTGTTTTCTTGGAATGTCTTTTTTAAACTCAATATCAGGTTTTCCTTTGAAGTCGTTAAAGTTGAAGAGATTCTGAGAAGTATTTGCAGTAAAGCCTAAATTGAATAAATTACTATTTTTCAAGAGGTATGATTTATAAAAATATCCTAATATGCATAAAAAAGGGGCTGTACGAATTAAATATTTAAATATTATGAGTAGGCACTTTGCTCATACAGTCGTATTATTTTGAAAATATTTGAAGAAAAGTGATGCGTTTCTTTATTCAATCTTTCTGCTGAAAACAACGATCGTGCGGAAATTAAATCGTTCGTATGTATGAAAAACTGATGTGAAAGATGGATTAGAGATTGATTACTGACAGCCCATATAAAATGAAATTTTCTACATACAACTTGTATTGTAACACGAAAAATTCGTGTTTTTCTTATTTACAAAATTTCTTTTGTTTATAATTCGGTTTTAGTGACATCTAGCGGATCTTCGCCGTATCACATGCGCTTGCGCTCACGCGGTGTGTGTTTGTTCCTCTATTTGCATACAGATGGCGTTAGTTTGTCATAGCTTCATATTTGCTGAATAAATTTTAAATATTTATTGCGTTTCAGCGTTGTTTTATCAAGTATTTTCAGGATAAAATAATACTGCAATTTTTCGTTTAGCCTTTTCAGAAATTCTAATTGTTTCCACGGGAGTTTAGGCTGTATCTTCCAATGTCATTGCCGACCGGTCTAGAAAAGTTTGACATTTCAAGATGGCAGTTTTTTCGATCGTGATTCAGCCGATTCACATCATCAGATCGCATTGAGCGATATATTTAATGTGGCCTGACTCAACAAGGCCGGTGAGTGTCGATTTTCGATAGTTTTCATTACATCTTACGTGCTCCGTTAGCCGTATTTCATCTCGCTTGTTTTCTTTCAGATTTTGATTGTGTGATATGTGGATGCCACGCACGCAACTGCGCAGGATCTACAAGAGAGTAGAGTTTGACTCCAGCATGTGCTGTTAAGCTGGTCTTTTTTCCCCTATGTGGTATGTATTTCCATATATTTTGTTAGGTCTGGCGTTCATAGAAGAAGAAATAGAACTGTACAGTGATGGGCCAAATTTTGTTACAGGGTCCACGTCCACGGTCCTAGTCCACGGTCCTAGTCCAAAGTCCATCTCCAAATTTTAAGCTTGATGTTTGAAGGAAGGCCATGGCCAGGCTTAACCCGCGGCGACCCTGATCAGCTGTACTTCTGCAGCCGATACTGAAGTCTGCATGTGTATGAAATTTGCAGCTTCCAGCTTAACTATGTGCACCTCTTCCATGCAGTGGAATTCACTTGCTCGGCTTGCCCTACATGCTATGCAATTTCACAAACTTTTCTAAGGTCAGCTAGAAGCTTTCTTTATTTTTAAATTGTCACATGGGCACTACCTCAGCTTGAGTAAATTATTTCTTAAGTACCAATCTTTTAGTATGTGGATGTGAGGAACAATCCTTTATATGCTATAATTGCAACCTATATGTATTTATATTGAATATTTTATGATGGTGACAAAGTATTACCTTGTATAATGTAATATGTTATTTCTACAATAGTGGAACCCATGGACAAAGACCAAATTTATAGTTTCATTTATCTATCCTCAATATAAAGCGCTCAAATACACTTTGTTTAAACGTTTGTACTAGGCAAATTATTGGCGCCTTATAAATCTCATAATTTCCTAGTCTCCGGGACGGCCAAAACAATACATGTTTTCAACCCACTACCCTTTCTCATGCCCACTGAACTGCCGGATGTTACAGTGTCTGCCCAACGTTTGGCCTGGAGTTTCTTTCAAAGTGTATTCTGGGTAAGGATAGATAAATGTTTCTACCACTTCAACTTTTGAGGTTAGTTTTGTGCCACATGTGCAACTAAAATTTGTACCTATTACATTTTTCACTTTCATTCATTATGCTTATCACTAAAAATAAGCTGGTGTTCATGTTTTTATTTATTTTGGTGTGCTTTTTTCAAGAGAATTTTCAAGAATTTAAACTTGTAATTTTTGTGTACTAGGAGAGTCAACTGAGGTGTCTCTTTTTACTAGGTGTTACTTTTTAAGAATTCATAATAGCTTTATGCTTAATCATACAGCATAAACACTGCATACTCATGTCATTTCCACGGGGCTTAGCAGTTTAATTTCGTTTTTGTTGTTTCACGGGGCATATGCTTATTTTTTTTTTCGTGACATTTTGTTTCATGGTGTTCATAAGCTATGCTGTCCGGAACTGTGTATTGCTACATATTCATACTGTAATTTATTTCCCGTGTGCACTTTTTGTTTATAAATTATTAAGATAACAGATA
Source organism: Scrobipalpa atriplicella (assembly GCA_029255725.1). Taxonomy (NCBI): domain Eukaryota; kingdom Metazoa; phylum Arthropoda; class Insecta; order Lepidoptera; family Gelechiidae; genus Scrobipalpa; species Scrobipalpa atriplicella. Next base: position 16,121 of record JARACY010001305.1, on the reverse strand, counting down.
TTCTTTGATAACATAATTTTTCTTAAGTTTTGGTGTTTGAACTTGACACTTTAATTTTTAAACATGGATGTAACAAGCTTAGGTTGCCCAGTGAGTTACCTTTTAAAAGATGAACTTGTTTATGAGTTGCAAATACGTAATTTTTCAGTGGAACCGGAGAAATCGCGTGATGATCTTAGAAAACAGCTTACACAGCTCATTAAGCTGCATAGAAGAGGCAGTGTATGTTTCAAGCCGGAGTCTAGTGAGGGTAAAGAGGATGAGGAGATTTCGGTTTGCACTAAAAAGGTTGAGGCGTTGGAGGATGAGATCAAAGGCGAGTTTCTTCCGAAGGCTGTTCCCAGGTTAGTTGCTCGTTGCAATTATTTAATAAATCGTCTTTCTCGACTGGATATTTCTTCTGTGGGCAGGCGAGGCTTATGTTCCCGTTTGATTTCTTGTTTGGCGACTGTTGATGAAGGCCGCTCGGATGCGTCTTCAGGTGATGATGATGATGAGGAGAAGGACTTAAATGTTTCTCAGTCTTGCACTAAGGTTATATATCAACCTGCTAAGACTCACAATTTGAATTCTTTAAATTTGAAATTTAAGGGCGATTCTTGTGTGCGTATTTTTGCTGCCCGCTTAAATGAGTTAATCGTTGCTCGGGATATACCGGAGGAGGTTGTGTTTAATGGTTTTTCTGATTTATTGGACGGTCCGGCTCTGTCGTGGTACCGTGGTAATAAAATTTCATTTAAAAATTACCAGGAGGTTATTGATTCCCTGGTAGAAGACTTTGACAACCCTGATTTTGATCATAAGTTGTATCAAGAGATTTTAGCTCGTACGCAGGCTAAGGACGAGTCTATTGTGAATTACATTTCCACTATCTTAGGGATGTTTTCCTACATTAAAAAGCAGTATTCCGAACAGGAGAAACTCGATATCTTTATGAGAAATATTCGTCCCGAATACACGGACCATCTGGCTCTTTATGAGATTAATTCAATTGAACGTCTCAAGATGTTATGTAAAAAATTGGAATTGCAAAAGGCACGTTCGTGCAATTTCACAGAACCCCGCTTTTCAGCCAATAGTTTTTCCAGAGACTTTGATTATAAATGCACGAAGTCGGTACGGTCCTTTCCCGTACACAGTAAAGTGGTTTCGATATCGGTTCCCACTACTAAGCGCGTACAGCATTGTTTCCGTTGTGGTGCGAATAATCACCAAACGAGGTTCTGTAGAAATCGAGATATCGTATGCTACAAATGTGGTAATAAAGGTTTTAAAGTTACTGACTGTCCATCTTGTTGTCCAAAAAACGTAGACAGCCAGTCTTCTTAGGTAAGTCTAAACCTAAGAAGACTCATTTTCCTCCACCAGAAGATGATCGTCGTTGTTTTATCACCGTCAAGGTCATGGATGTCCATTTTAATGGTCTATTAGATTCTGGAGCTGACGTTTCTATCCTTGGCAATAATGCTCATAATGTTTTCATTGACCTAGGTTTTAAAGTACAACGTATGTCACAGCCCTCATTTGCTTCTTTAGCTGATGATTACCCTCATCTTTGTGATAGATTTATATCTTTACCTATTGAATTTCGGGGTCATATTAAACTCATCGATTTCCTTATTGTGCCTCAGATCTCTTTACCGGTACATTTCGGTCTTGATTTTTTCAGGGCGTTTAAAATTGCTCCTGATATAATTCCTAGTATCCAGATCACTCCGAATTCTACAAATTCGTTTAACCTGGATAGTATAACTTCAAATAATGTTGGCATTCAAGAATATACTTCACTATCTCCTTCTGAGAAAACTTCTATCGATAATTTAATTTTGAAATATGAAGAAATTAATAGTAATGTCAAAGGTTTAGGCCGTACCCATTTAATTACTCATGATATTGACACGGGGGATGCGAAACCTATTAAGCAAAAATATTACCGTCTTAGTCCGGAAAAACAAGCAGCCCTTGAAGCTGAATTAGATAAAATGCTTTCACTTAATGTAGTTGAGCCCTCCTATTCCCCATGGAATTCTCCTGTGGTAATGGCAGCCAAGTCTGACGGAAAGTTACGTTTATGTTTAGACTCGAGAAAACTTAACGCTGTTTCTAAGCCCGATGCTTATCCTTTGCCATATATTAATTACATTTTAGATAATTTGAGAGATGCTCGTTATTTGACTTCTTTAGATTTGACTGCTGCTTATTGGCAGATTGGTTTGACTGGGCGTTCTAAAGAAAAAACCGCCTTTACAGTTCCTGGCCGCGGTTTATATCACTATAATGTCATGTGTTTTGGTTTGGTAGGTGCATCCGCAACAATGCAAAGACTAATGGATAATTTATTTGCGGGTTTTGATAATAAAGTTTTCGCTTTCATTGATGATATAATAATTGTGTCCTCCACTTTTGAAGAACATACAAGACTACTCGAGGCTGTTCTCGAGAAGCTTAAATTTGCCAATTTAACCATTAATATGGAAAAGTCTAAATTCTGTAGAAGTGAACTTAAATACCTCGGTTACGTTGTGGACAAGTTTGGATTACGGACTGATCCTTCTAAGATTGAAGCTATTGTAAATTTTCCTGTCCCCAAAGATCCGAAAGAAGTCAAAAGATTCCTAGGTATGTGTGGTTGGTATCGTAGGTTTATCGGCAATTTTTCAAAAAATTGCTCGTCCTCTTTCCCGTTTGACCAGTAAAAAGGTCGAATTTACTTGGTCCGATGAGGCGAACTCGTCGTTTAATTTATTAAAATCTGCTTTGGTCACAGCTCCTATTTTAAGGTGCCCTGATTTCTCAAAACCTTTTTATATTCAGACTGATGCGTCGGCTTATGCCATCGGAGGTGTTCTTACACAGAAATTTGATGATGTGGATCATCCTATTGCGTTTTGCAGTCGCACACTTAACGCCCAAGAAGTCAATTATTCCACGACTGAAAGGGAACTACTCGCTGTTATTTATGCTTTAGAGCAGTATCGAGCTTATGTGGAAGGTACCAAATGTTATGTTGTCACGGATCACGCTTCGCTGCAGTGGTTTCAAAAACTGCAAAATCCGTCTGGCCGCTTATGTCGATGGGCATGTCGTTTAAGTCAATTTAATTTCGACATCATTCACCGTAAGGGTAAAGATCACGTCATCCCTGACTGTCTGTCTCGAGTTCATATAAATTCTATTAACGTTTCTAATATAAAGGACGAGTGGTACCATGAGCTGTTCGATAATGTGACGAATAAACCCCAATTGTTTCCCAATTTTAAAATCGAAAATGGTCGTATATTTAGGCTTTCCAAAAATAAATATAATTTAACTTCTGCTTGTGATTGGAAGCAAGTTGTTCCTGAAGACAATCGTAAGGAGATTCTTCAAAGGATGCACGATGAACCTTCTGCTGGTCATTTTGGTGTGGCTAAGACACATAAAAGAGTAGCTTCACATTATTTCTGGCCCTCTATGTTCCAAGATGTCAAAAAATACGTTGCTGCGTGCGAGGTCTGCAATTGTTATAAACCCATAAATACAGCGCAAGCAGGTCTGATGGGACAATCTCGCCAAGTCACTCGACCTTGGGAAGCTATCTCGTGTGATTTAATGGGTCCCCTACCAGTATCTTCCAATAGAAACCAGTATCTTTTTGTGGTTTCTGATTATTTCAGCAAATATACTTTGTTATTCCCTCTGAGATCCTCTGTCACTAAACATATTGTTAAATGTTTAGAAAAGGGTGTGTTTCTCCTTCATGGTACCCCTAAAATTATTTTTTGTGACAATGGACCCCAGTTTGTGTCCAAAGAATTCCAGGAATTGATCAAAAAATTTAACATTCCCCACATATTTTATAATCCTAGATATCATCCTCAGACGAATCAGACGGAACGGGTAAACCGTGACATTGGCCGTGCCATTGCATCTTACGTGCGTTCTGACCACAGAAAATGGGACCAGAACATTAGTGAAATACAATGTGCCCTTAACACCGCTGTTCACGAAGGTACGAAGTTCAGTCCTTATTCGTTAGTCCATGGTAGGGATATGATTTTAGACGGGTCGTTATACTGTTCTGATGATCCTATTGACCCTAATCAGGTGACAATTGTTGATCCTACTTCGTTCTCAGATTCACTGAGCAATTTAAAAAATGTATTTTTGTCGGTTCGTGCCAATCTTAAAAAGGCCCATGAACATAATTCTAAGTATTATAATCTACGTAAGCGACCAGTGCAGTTGCAGGTTGGTCAGTTTGCTTATAAACGTTGTTTTCCGCTTTCTAGCGCTATTAAGCATTTTTCGGCGAAATTAGCGCCAAAATTCGAGAAATGCATTATTTCTGATAAACATTCCCCTTTAGTATATTCGTTGAAGTCCCTTGATGGGAAAGATTTGGGAAAGTTTCACATTAAAGACATAGTCCGTTATGACTAAAATATATATTTTTTTGAACTTGGCGTTTGCACCACTGTGTCCTAGTTCATTTTTGTATATTTTTAAGGTTGTGTTGTCTCAATTTATAATAAGTATAATTAAATAACATTAAGACTTAAAAAATAAGTATTATAAAGGATTGCCTTTTTTCATATTTGTCCGTACTAGTAGGGAATATATTAAGGTTGTAGAATACAAGTACTGACGCTGGCTATTAATTTGTATGGATTTGGATTACTGAAGGGATGAGCATATTTGTCCGTACTAGTAGGGAATATATTGAGGTTGTAGAACATAGGTACTGACGCTGGCTATCAATTTGTTTGGAGTTCGAATACTGGAAGGATGAGTAACGTAGGTACATCTGGTCCGCGCATGATAGGTATGTTTCGCTGGTAGAAGTAAAGCGCTGACGGTTGGTATTTCGTGGTTTGGTATGTCCATAGAGAAAGTATACATTGTACAAAATGTAAATATTCGTAGGTAACATACTAATGTGTTGTGTTGTTTCGTTTATAATAGTAGATACTCTCGAGACTTAGTTAGCAGTAGATGGCCATTTGTTAGTAAAGTCGACTGGTAAGTTAGTAGTTAAGTTGAGTCGATAACGGGATGCGTAGTTATTCGATCTCTTGTGTTTGTGTTTTAGGTTAGAAGGTGTCGGCAACATATTGGGAGTTGTCCGACCTACTGCATGCTAGGATAAGTTGTTTCTTAGTTTGAATCATATTTTTTTTTGGCGTTTGAAGCTGGCATTGCTTAGTACTGTGTAGGTTATTATACGGTTGCCCCACGTTGTAGTAAGGAGTGGTGTATTAAATGATTTAGGGTTTAGTGTTTTACTCCGTAAGTCGTGGATATTGGACCGCTACCCCTCTCATAGGGAGACCTTTTCTCATAGTTGGAACTGATAGGTTTGGTTTAGGCGTGTATTTCTTTTATAAGATAGCGCCATTTTTGAATAAGAAATATCGATTTCTTATGTTTTGGAGCAGTAATTTTTGTTTTGCCCACGTGTGGGAAATTTTTATTTGAAGTGTTCACTAATAATTCAAAATAGTTTGGGCACTTTATCATTACACTTGCGTTATGATTGTTTAGTTGAAGTTATATATGGTAATTTGTTTTTGTTTTGGCTATTCCATGAGCTCTTACTGGTTTGGTTCGGTCTTTGTTCTTGGTACTCCTACGGTTTTATTTTGTTTCGGTTTTTCGTTTTCTGTTCTTTGGTTTTCTTTTCCAGGGCACAGGTTTAGACGAATTATTTTATTTCAAAAATGAGTTTTGAAATAAAATAATTCGTAACCCAACCAAAACGGAACTGTAACACGAAAAATTCGTGTTTTTCTTATTTACAAAATTTCTTTTGTTTATAATTCGGTTTTAGTGACATCTAGCGGATCTTCGCCGTATCACATGCGCTTGCGCTCACGCGGTGTGTGTTTGTTCCTCTATTTGCATACAGATGGCGTTAGTTTGTCATAGCTTCATATTTGCTGAATAAATTTTAAATATTTATTGCGTTTCAGCGTTGTTTTATCAAGTATTTTCAGGATAAAATAATACTGCAATTTTTCGTTTAGCCTTTTCAGAAATTCTAATTGTTTCCACGGGAGTTTAGGCTGTATCTTCCAATGTCATTGCCGACCGGTCTAGAAAAGTTTGACATTTCAAGATGGCAGTTTTTTCGATCGTGATTCAGCCGATTCACATCATCAGATCGCATTGAGCGATATATTTAATGTGGCCTGACTCAACAAGGCCGGTGAGTGTCGATTTTCGATAGTTTTCATTACATCTTACGTGCTCCGTTAGCCGTATTTCATCTCGCTTGTTTTCTTTCAGATTTTGATTGTGTGATATGTGGATGCCACGCACGCAACTGCGCAGGATCTACAAGAGAGTAGAGTTTGACTCCAGCATGTGCTGTTAAGCTGGTCTTTTTTCCCCTATGTGGTATGTATTTCCATATATTTTGTTAGGTCTGGCGTTCATAGAAGAAGAAATAGAACTGTACAGTGATGGGCCAAATTTTGTTACAGGGTCCACGTCCACGGTCCTAGTCCACGGTCCTAGTCCAAAGTCCATCTCCAAATTTTAAGCTTGATGTTTGAAGGAAGGCCATGGCCAGGCTTAACCCGCGGCGACCCTGATCAGCTGTACTTCTGCAGCCGATACTGAAGTCTGCATGTGTATGAAATTTGCAGCTTCCAGCTTAACTATGTGCACCTCTTCCATGCAGTGGAATTCACTTGCTCGGCTTGCCCTACATGCTATGCAATTTCACAAACTTTTCTAAGGTCAGCTAGAAGCTTTCTTTATTTTTAAATTGTCACATGGGCACTACCTCAGCTTGAGTAAATTATTTCTTAAGTACCAATCTTTTAGTATGTGGATGTGAGGAACAATCCTTTATATGCTATAATTGCAACCTATATGTATTTATATTGAATATTTTATGATGGTGACAAAGTATTACCTTGTATAATGTAATATGTTATTTCTACAATAGTGGAACCCATGGACAAAGACCAAATTTATAGTTTCATTTATCTATCCTCAATATAAAGCGCTCAAATACACTTTGTTTAAACGTTTGTACTAGGCAAATTATTGGCGCCTTATAAATCTCATAATTTCCTAGTCTCCGGGACGGCCAAAACAATACATGTTTTCAACCCACTACCCTTTCTCATGCCCACTGAACTGCCGGATGTTACAGTATGAGCTGTAATCTTATGGTGAACAGGGTATATTATCAGGGTACGAGATATATGTCGTGCTTTTTGTTTTCTCTACGATAGGTTTTTATATTGATTCTTCTCATGGCAAAAATTGATCAAGCCCAAATCGACAATGGATCCAGCTCATTCAGGACCCTCAAAGTACTTCTACTTAGTACTAAACTGACGTAAGATTACTTATATTTTTATATATGACGTAAAATAAGCGAGCATGCTCTATGCTTAAAATTCATGTGTCACAGTTGAAAAAGTGACAGCGCTCTCTTAAAATTAGTTAATAAGGAATGGTGCCGCTAGAATCGACAGCCCCATTTGCGGCATTGAACTCTGGTGGTAGATTGGCTTCATTGGCAGAGCCTGCCATTACTTAAGTCCCTTATTAACATTTAGTCTTTTTTAGTTTACCCTTTTTTAGATTTTTATTATAAGGGTCCACACTGCGGCCGGTCGCGAGTGCGGACGAGCGTGTCGACCGCAGCCGCCTGTCGATACAACTTGCCAACTCCAAATTTGTGGCTGCGCGCTGTGGGTTGGCGCTTTGAAGCTCCCTACTCTGGCTACGCTGCACTAAAATTCAATTCAAGTATTAATTACTGTGGAATATGCATGGGCTTGTTTGCTTTAATATAAGACATGCATTCCTGTATTAAGTAAGGAGTATATTTTACAAATAGGTATAGTAAAACATATGTATAGTATTTAACGTTAAAAATAATTACTACGTCCTCGAACTGTCAGGTTTATCGTGAACTGATGGCAGGGAAACCAGATGGCCTCACGCTAGTCACATGGAAAAAAGGAAGATGTCATCTATTCTATGGGATGCGACGTGTGCTTGTATGTATGATGCTTATGACCTTCTCAAAATCACTAGCTCAGCTGGTTAGGCAAAATATTGTGACCTCGAGTGAAACTACGACTTAGTGCGTGAAACTACGACTTAGTGCTTTTTGTACTACTTGCCTTGCATTGCATGAACCGTTAGGAAGTAAATAACCAGCTAAGCTCATAACTAGCGCAGCCTGGACGTTTAATGTCAGTCCGGTGAGTGAAGAGCTTCGAATTATTCAGTGGCTGGCTCAGCTGCGACGAGGCACACCAGCCTCGGTTAGGGTCAGATCACACCGAGACGCATGATCTTGAACTTTATTTTATCAGCAGATTTTACGTCCCCAAGGAGAGCGAGAGTGTGAGCCAACCAACATTCTTTGCAGCAATTAAGGATATGAAACTTGGGCTTGTTTTTTGATGTGATTCCAAGGTTGAGAGCTATTTTAAGTACGGATTTGACAGTCCGTTCGTTTTGTACCGAATTGACATTTCTACTACGAACTCAAACTCGCTGTCACTCTCGAGACCCGATTATTTATACGGGCCAGACAAAAATATATCAGTGATATGACATTTATCAGAATATTTTTTGATTGCCACTTTAATTACTATAACTTTTGCATGTTGTTTATTACATTATAAAATACAAAATTTCAAAATAGATTACAAAAAAAATTGCATTGAATCATGGATTTATCGGTACTTGCGGATTCGAACGCTCTCGGTGTGACACGTGCCCAATAAACCAACCCAAGGGAGCGATCACTTCGAGCGAGTTAGCTATTTGTATCGCGATTTGGGAACATTGTGTCTGACCTAGGATATTTTCAAAACATATCCTCTACCGTACGTATTTATTTATTTATTTAACAGTTTATTGTAGACAATAAAATACAAAGGATAATACATATAAAATCAAGACACAACAGGTACAGCTTATTTCTTAAAAGAAATACCTACCTTTGAAAATTTAATTAATTTGCATTTTCATCTTTTATGTACTAGTAATTATAAATGTTTCTAATTTTTCTTCGCAAATTATAAATTTTTGCATGCACAGATATTTTCAACTTTTAGCGGAGAAAACTAATTTTTATTGAAATTTTATTAACGCTCAAAATTACCTACCGCATTGAGGCGCTGATTATCGTTCAGTCAATCATTACTTGTTCATTTTACATTTGTTTTGAAATTGACCTTAAAAACCAGTTAGGCTTTCTAGACTAAATCGGATTTTCTTTAGAGTCGTGCAATTTTAGATACCTAAAGTGGATTGCAGACTTCAAAGATTAACCTCAAGATCTGGTCTGAGAAATACCAATTAGTGGATGCCATTCGGTTTAACTGGGCAGCGGATTATATTGAACTCCTCTTAATGCCTGTATTTCTACAAAGAGAACTTTAAATCGAAACAATGAAACCTTATGAAGAAATTTTTAATTTCATGAATTAATTTTCACAATAGAAGTGACTTTGATTAATATAATATTACCACTTTTTGCCTTTCGGCATTCAAAGCTTAGATATTAAGTGTCAATTGTGTGTGATCTTATGGATTACAAAATGAAGAGTTAGAACTTGCGATAATATATTCATGAAAATGTTTGTATTTGAGACATAATAAATTGATTACTTGTATAGGTGCCACTGAGTTCACTGAACCGCCTTAAACTTCATAAATAATGTATCAGAAATTTAATATTAGTGATAAGACAGCCTTCACTACAAAATGGATTGATCAAAGCTGGTCGGCCCTGGGCACGAAATTAGGTACTTTTTTCTTGGATTACTTACAGTGTAGCAGTAGCGTAGCAGCGTAGCAGAGTGCTACGAAATGCTACGGTTTGCAGTACTATCCTACGTGTGCAAAGTTCAATATAAGGAAAGATAGAAACTGATTTTTGGTAGCGGGAAACCATTATATTCCTAATCTAACTAGGCCTCGGGTGGAAGCGATATGATAAAAATAATATCGTGTGTAAGATGACACCCGTCTGCCATTGTTGGGGATTGTCTTAGATATTAGCGGTACAATCAATCACCGCGTCTCCGTGACGTGGTCGTAATTAGGAGTATGTCACAGCCTTATTCTGATAGCATTAGCCATTATTAATAATGATAACATTATAAAATTCCCCAGATAAAAAATATATTTATTTTATAACGTAGTAGAATTATTAGTGTGTCGAAAGTACTTTCAGAATGAAAAAATCTAGAAAGCAGCAGTGATATAATTATGCAGATAAAAAACAGTTATCATAGATTTTCATTATCATTATTCAAAACAAAATACCTACTTTAAAGAAACTAAATTTGCACCCTCTGTCTTCATTAAAACATATTTTACTAGGAAAGAAAACACATTGAAAATAAAGATAAATTCCATTCACATACAAGAATCACATATTTCCGTAAGGCTGTAAGTTCCTTTGAAACACTATATCACTTGGAGACACATGTAATGTGTGTCCTGAATAACGACTCGACGGGACGCAGGAGGCAGGGGCCGTGGCGACTGTCGCGATCACAGGTCACGATCTATAGTAACGCGTCTTTCTTACTATTTATACGGGGTGTAAGGGACAGCTTCCCGCAAACTGATAGGGTTTGCTCAGTCAACGAAACTGAAAGACTTTTCCATACAAAATGACCGCCTCGATTAGACAATTTGTAGGGAAAAGGCATTTTTTTTTTCATTTTTTGAAAGAATTTCCTGGTAAAAATTGTTCAGTTTCATTGACTGAGCAATCTCTATCAGATCGCGAAAAGCTGTCTCTTACACCCGGTATGAAAATGCTTGCACTATCTGGCTCTGGTGAAGATAATGTTTTACTTCCGTAGGTTAGCTGGTAGAAAGAAACGTCTTCATAGAAATAAGTTGAACCCATATTAGATTGTTTCCTGCATATTTTTCAACAAACCAAAAAAAAAAACTGCTACTTTCCAAACTACAGCGATATGCTACAGCCATCAGCTATCAGTAAAGAAGCAAATATTTTGTAGTTCTTTACTAACAAGTATATATACGATCCACCTTAACTAACAGTAAATTAATTTACTGCCTCTTATTTTTTCCCGCGCGGGTAAATTCATTTACCGTGTGAATATCCAGTTTGATGGGTGAGCTTACTCCACAGTCGACTCTTTTTAGTCAGACTAGAGTCAAGAGCAATCCCCTATGCGAGTATGTATATTTTTGCGGTAAAATGTAATTATGCTAAATGTAATTTCGCAATTAACACACGCAATAACTATTCAGTAAAGAAAAAACGAATCAGTATCAATTTTTAAACCAAGAAACGACCGATAATGTTCTAATTACTGCCAAAACAAAAAACAAATTACCATATATAACTTCAACTAAACAATCATAACGCAAGTGTAATGATAAAGTGCCCAAACTATTTTGAATTATTAGTGAACACTTCAAATAAAAATTTCCCACACGTGGGCAAAACAAAAATTACTGCTCCAAAACATAAGAAATCGATATTTTCTTATTCAAAAATGGCGCTATCTTATAAAAGAAATACACGCCTAAACCAAACCTATCAGTTCCAACTATGAGAAAAGGTCTCCCTATGAGAGGGGTAGCGGTCCAATATCCACGACTTACGGAGTAAAACACTAAACCCTAAATCATTTAATACACCACTCCTTACTACAACGTGGGGCAACCGTATAATAACCTACACAGTACTAAGCAATGCCAGCTTCAAACGCCAAAAAAAAATTATGATTCAAACTAAGAAACAACTTATCCTAGCATGCAGTAGGTCGGACAACTCCCAATATGTTGCCGACACCTTCTAACCTAAAACACAAACACAAGAGATCGAATAACTACGCATCCCGTTATCGACTCAACTTAACTACTAACTTACCAGTCGACTTTACTAACAAATGGCCATCTACTGCTAACTAAGTCTCGAGAGTATCTACTATTATAAACGAAACAACACAACACATTAGTATGTTACCTACGAATATTTACATTTTGTACAATGTATACTTTCTCTATGGACATACCAAACCACGAAATACCAACCGTCAGCGCTTTACTTCTACCAGCGAAACATACCTATCATGCGCGGACCAGATGTACCTACGTTACTCATCCTTCCAGTATTCGAACTCCAAACAAATTGATAGCCAGCGTCAGTACCTATGTTCTACAACCTCAATATATTCCCTACTAGTACGGACAAATATGCTCATCCCTTCAGTAATCCAAATCCATACAAATTAATAGCCAGCGTCAGTACTTGTATTCTACAACCTTAATATATTCCCTACTAGTACGGACAAATATGAAAAAAGGCAATCCTTTATAATACTTATTTTTTAAGTCTTAATGTTATTTAATTATACTTATTATAAATTGAGACAACACAACCTTAAAAATATACAAAAATGAACTAGGACACAGTGGTGCAAACGCCAAGTTCAAAAAAATATATATTTTAGTCATAACGGACTATGTCTTTAATGTGAAACTTTCCCAAATCTTTCCCATCAAGGGACTTCAACGAATATACTAAAGGGGAATGTTTATCAGAAATAATGCATTTCTCGAATTTTGGCGCTAATTTCGCCGAAAAATGCTTAATAGCGCTAGAAAGCGGAAAACAACGTTTATAAGCAAACTGACCAACCTGCAACTGCACTGGTCGCTTACGTAGATTATAATACTTAGAATTATGTTCATGGGCCTTTTTAAGATTGGCACGAACCGACAAAAATACATTTTTTAAATTGCTCAGTGAATCTGAGAACGAAGTAGGATCAACAATTGTCACCTGATTAGGGTCAATAGGATCATCAGAACAGTATAACGACCCGTCTAAAATCATATCCCTACCATGGACTAACGAATAAGGACTGAACTTCGTACCTTCGTGAACAGCGGTGTTAAGGGCACATTGTATTTCACTAATGTTCTGGTCCCATTTTCTGTGGTCAGAACGCACGTAAGATGCAATGGCACGGCCAATGTCACGGTTTACCCGTTCCGTCTGATTCGTCTGAGGATGATATCTAGGATTATAAAATATGTGGGGAATGTTAAATTTTTTGATCAATTCCTGGAATTCTTTGGACACAAACTGGGGTCCATTGTCACAAAAAATAATTTTAGGGGTACCATGAAGGAGAAACACACCCTTTTCTAAACATTTAACAATATGTTTAGTGACAGAGGATCTCAGAGGGAATAACAAAGTATATTTGCTGAAATAATCAGAAACCACAAAAAGATACTGGTTTCTATTGGAAGATACTGGTAGGGGACCCATTAAATCACACGAGATAGCTTCCCAAGGTCGAGTGACTTGGCGAGATTGTCCCATCAGACCTGCTTGCGCTGTATTTATGGGTTTATAACAATTGCAGACCTCGCACGCAGCAACGTATTTTTTGACATCTTGGAACATAGAGGGCCAGAAATAATGTGAAGCTACTCTTTTATGTGTCTTAGCCACACCAAAATGACCAGCAGAAGGTTCATCGTGCATCCTTTGAAGAATCTCCTTACGATTGTCTTCAGGAACAACTTGCTTCCAATCACAAGCAGAAGTTAAATTATATTTATTTTTGGAAAGCCTAAATATACGACCATTTTCGATTTTAAAATTGGGAAACAATTGGGGTTTATTCGTCACATTATCGAACAGCTCATGGTACCACTCGTCCTTTATATTAGAAACGTTAATAGAATTTATATGAACTCGAGACAGACAGTCAGGGATGACGTGATCTTTACCCTTACGGTGAATGATGTCGAAATTAAATTGACTTAAACGACATGCCCATCGACATAAGCGGCCAGACGGATTTTGCAGTTTTTGAAACCACTGCAGCGAAGCGTGATCCGTGACAACATAACATTTGGTACCTTCCACATAAGCTCGATACTGCTCTAAAGCATAAATAACAGCGAGTAGTTCCCTTTCAGTCGTGGAATAATTGACTTCTTGGGCGTTAAGTGTGCGACTGCAAAACGCAATAGGATGATCCACATCATCAAATTTCTGTGTAAGAACACCTCCGATGGCATAAGCCGACGCATCAGTCTGAATATAAAAAGGTTTTGAGAAATCAGGGCACCTTAAAATAGGAGCTGTGACCAAAGCAGATTTTAATAAATTAAACGACGAGTTCGCCTCATCGGACCAAGTAAATTCGACCTTTTTACTGGTCAAACGGGAAAGAGGACGAGCAATTTTTTGAAAAATTGCCGATAAACCTACGATACCAACCACACATACCTAGGAATCTTTTGACTTCTTTCGGATCTTTGGGGACAGGAAAATTTACAATAGCTTCAATCTTAGAAGGATCAGTCCGTAATCCAAACTTGTCCACAACGTAACCGAGGTATTTAAGTTCACTTCTACAGAATTTAGACTTTTCCATATTAATGGTTAAATTGGCAAATTTAAGCTTCTCGAGAACAGCCTCGAGTAGTCTTGTATGTTCTTCAAAAGTGGAGGACACAATTATTATATCATCAATGAAAGCGAAAACTTTATTATCAAAACCCGCAAATAAATTATCCATTAGTCTTTGCATTGTTGCGGATGCACCTACCAAACCAAAACACATGACATTATAGTGATATAAACCGCGGCCAGGAACTGTAAAGGCGGTTTTTTCTTTAGAACGCCCAGTCAAACCAATCTGCCAATAAGCAGCAGTCAAATCTAAAGAAGTCAAATAACGAGCATCTCTCAAATTATCTAAAATGTAATTAATATATGGCAAAGGATAAGCATCGGGCTTAGAAACAGCGTTAAGTTTTCTCGAGTCTAAACATAAACGTAACTTTCCGTCAGACTTGGCTGCCATTACCACAGGAGAATTCCATGGGGAATAGGAGGGCTCAACTACATTAAGTGAAAGCATTTTATCTAATTCAGCTTCAAGGGCTGCTTGTTTTTCCGGACTAAGACGGTAATATTTTTGCTTAATAGGTTTCGCATCCCCCGTGTCAATATCATGAGTAATTAAATGGGTACGGCCTAAACCTTTGACATTACTATTAATTTCTTCATATTTCAAAATTAAATTATCGATAGAAGTTTTCTCAGAAGGAGATAGTGAAGTATATTCTTGAATGCCAACATTATTTGAAGTTATACTATCCAGGTTAAACGAATTTGTAGAATTCGGAGTGATCTGGATACTAGGAATTATATCAGGAGCAATTTTAAACGCCCTGAAAAAATCAAGACCGAAATGTACCGGTAAAGAGATCTGAGGCACAATAAGGAAATCGATGAGTTTAATATGACCCCGAAATTCAATAGGTAAAGATATAAATCTATCACAAAGATGAGGGTAATCATCAGCTAAAGAAGCAAATGAGGGCTGTGACATACGTTGTACTTTAAAACCTAGGTCAATGAAAACATTATGAGCATTATTGCCAAGGATAGAAACGTCAGCTCCAGAATCTAATAGACCATTAAAATGGACATCCATGACCTTGACGGTGATAAAACAACGACGATCATCTTCTGGTGGAGGAAAATGAGTCTTCTTAGGTTTAGACTTACCTAAGAAGACTGGCTGTCTACGTTTTTTGGACAACAAGATGGACAGTCAGTAACTTTAAAACCTTTATTACCACATTTGTAGCATACGATATCTCGATTTCTACAGAACCTCGTTTGGTGATTATTCGCACCACAACGGAAACAATGCTGTACGCGCTTAGTAGTGGGAACCGATATCGAAACCACTTTACTGTGTACGGGAAAGGACCGTACCGACTTCGTGCATTTATAATCAAAGTCTCTGGAAAAACTATTGGCTGAAAAGCGGGGTTCTGTGAAATTGCACGAACGTGCCTTTTGCAATTCCAATTTTTTACATAACATCTTGAGACGTTCAATTGAATTAATCTCATAAAGAGCCAGATGGTCCGTGTATTCGGGACGAATATTTCTCATAAAGATATCGAGTTTCTCCTGTTCGGAATACTGCTTTTTAATGTAGGAAAACATCCCTAAGATAGTGGAAATGTAATTCACAATAGACTCGTCCTTAGCCTGCGTACGAGCTAAAATCTCTTGATACAACTTATGATCAAAATCAGGGTTGTCAAAGTCTTCTACCAGGGAA